>CM021108.1:565893563-565912216 GCA_007115665.2 Sequoiadendron giganteum | reverse complement strand
GTTTTCATCTCGCTTTTTGTGGATCCTTTTTTATGTTCTTAATTTTATGTTTTGCCTTTTTACTTATTTGTATTTGATATTTTTTCTTTTTACTTTTATATATATGTATGTGATTTTTATTTATTTCTTTGTTAATATTTTTATTTTGTTAATATATATATTCTTGTATTTTCTTTTATTTATATTTACTTATAGTTGTGTATTTTTATTTTTGCTTTTGATCCTTTTCGCTTATTTATTATTTCATTTGTAGTCACTTGTTTTTAACCTTTTTTGTATTTGCATCTATTTGCATTTGCATATAAATATTTTTGTAAAGCACCATATATATAAATATATAAATTTGTATATTTGGTGCTTTACATATATATTTATATGTAAATTTATTTATTTTGTATTCCTTTGTTTGTTTATTTTTATATTTTTGTGTATACATTTCTATTCTTGATTTATATGATTTTGTTATTCTTACATATGTCTTTTTGTAATCTTATTTTGAAATAATTATATTTCTGAATTCCTTTATATTTATTTAATTCATATTTAATTGTGTTCATATACAATTATATAATTATATAATTTATACATTTATTTATTTTTGTGTATTTTTATTTGTTTTTGGTCCTTTTCGCTTATTTATTATTTCTGTTGTGTTCATTTGTTTTCAAATTTTTGTATTTGTATTCATTTGCATTTGCATATAAATATTTTTGTAAAGCACCATTTATATAAATATGTATATTTGGTGCTTTACACATATATATTTATATGTATTTTTATTTTATTTTATTTTGTATTTTTTGATTATTTTTTATATATTTGTATATACACATATTTATACATATTAATATATATGATTTTGTTATGATTTCCTTTGTCCATTTGTATACTTTTATTTGAAATTTTATGGCTTTCTTGGTTGTTTTTGTATGTTTTTGCATTCTTTTACTTGTTTGTAATTTTGGTTGATTTTTGTTATTGTATTATTTTCTTTTCTCTCCTATTCATTTGTTTTTCTTTATAATTCTGATTTATCTTCATTTTTGTGCTTTCTCATTTATTTTTAAATTTAGATTATTTGAATTCATTTGTTTTTATATATTTTATATTATCATGCTTTCTTTTATATTATTGTTCCTTATTTATTTGTAGTTCTGATTATTTGAATTCATTTGTGCTTTCTTATATATTATTGTGGTAGATTTCAATATATGTATGTTTCCTTTGTGTCTTGGTTTGTTAAGTTTTAATTTTTTCTTATTCCTTTATCCTATTGTTCTAATTCATATATAATTATATAATTCTTGTATGCTCTCTTTTATTTTGTGTTGTTATTCAATTGTTTGTTTCTTATTTATTTGGTGCTTTACACATATATATATCTATAGATATATATGTTTTTGTTTTTATTTCATTTGTCTATTTATTTACTTATTTTCGAAATTTAATGGCTTTCTTGGTTGTTTTTTTGCAGTTTTTGCATTCTTCCACTTGTTTATTATTTTGATTTGTTTTGTTATTGTATTATTTTATTTTCTCTCTTAATCATTTGTTTTTCTTCATATTTCTGATTTCTCTTCACTTTTATGTTTGCACTTTTTTGTGCTTTCTTATTTATTTATTTATTGATTTTGATTATTTAAATGCATTTGTGTTTGTATATATATTACATTTATTTTTTTGGTTTTCATTTATATGTTTCCTTTGTGTCTTGGTCTATTAATTTTTTTTTCTTTTCCGTTATATTATTGTTCTATTTCATATTTAATTGAATTCCTTTATAATTTTAAAATTCAAATTTGCTATCTTATTTTTATTCTTTTTCATTTTCTATTGTTTCTCCATCCATTTAGCCTCCTTTTTCTTTTAATTTCTTTTATTATTTTCTCTATTGGCTTGTCCTTCTGGGTCTTCATACCCCTTCTCTCCCCCCTCCCTCTTCTTGTGTTCTTTTTAGGTAGCACTTCATCTGTAACTTTTCATTTTTCTCCTTTAGCTCTAATCTCATTCTGATGATGGATCACGGAGTGTGATATGAAACGTTGATGCAAAAAATCTCACACAATCTAAGCCAGAAATCATTACGAGGAAAAAATATAAAGAGTCAAAACTTGAAAGTGCTAAATTTGTGAGTTGCATAAATGCAACAAATTTGTAATGCAACAGTCATGAGAGGTTTAAAAAGTAATTGTAAGGCAGTTGGGTGTTGGTTTGATGAGGAGAAGCCTTTAAAAATGCATGACAACACATTTTGTTTCGTTGGCTTGAATTTTGAAGCATTGGCAATAAGTTTCAAGGGTCTGTGTTAAGTTTAAAGGTATGTTGCTTTGTAAATCTGGCCTAATTCATGGCCTAGGACAGCATTGAGGGTCTAATTTCAAGGGATTGGTCCAAAAGACTTGTATCTGGTTAAGACATATGTTGTATAACACTGAAATGGGTATTTGAATCCACCTTCTGATTGTCAAGTGTTTTGGAAAGCATGGGATTTAAAGGCCAAAAACTGAGTTTGCACTACTGCTAGGTTACGTGGGTGAAAGTGAGAAGTTAGACTCTCGATTGTTGTCAAGCTTTGAGGATTGTTTAGATAACTCTAATAGGACATTTTAATCTTGTTAGATTTATCTTGAATGCAAGTTGTCACTTTGAATGAGTTTGGTCCCCCTCTCTGTATCACCCTTTTATTCCCATCCCATTACCCTCTCTTATTTCACCTTATGTTCCATTATCCCCTCTTAGTCTTTATATCAACATGATACCTGAGATATTGTTTCATTTGTAGTTGTTGACAAGAGATATCCTTGGTGATGTTGGTGGCACGATGGACCATGAAGTTGCTGCAGCAATAGCCAATTTTGATCCATTGAGAGAGGTATGGAATAGATTAGTCAATTTGACATTATATTTGCTCTTTCATGGTCTATTATAGAAAAAATTCATGATAATTTTATGTAGTTTAATTTCTATCTTCATGGTTGCTACAGGTGGTTGTCACTCTAGATGGTGGATGTGGTGATGTAGTAAATGTGCATGATGACTATATGTATGTGGTAAGTGATTATATATTTTGTTATATGCCATTCCACAATTCAATTTCTATGTTTTAACATCTTTACTTTTAATTTTATCAGTTGAAGGTCCAGAGTGAAGAGAGGAGGACTAGCGAGCGTGTTCGAAAGACAAGAGAAGAAACATTCACTCCATCCAGTCGAATTTTGAAGGCAGTACGAGATTTTTTTCCTTCCCCTAGAGGGAAATGACTATGTATTAGTGTTATTTGTTGTATGCCTATGTGGCATTTTGGAACATATAATTGTACTATCGATATATATACGTGATATTTTATTTCCATATGGCTCCCTTGTACTAAGCCTATATGGTTTATTTGGATATATTTTATATACTTTTATCAATATATATCATTGTATAGCCTTTTGGATTTTTTATTAAAGAAACTCTTATTTTGTTGTACTGCCATTCTTGAATGATGTTATCATGTGTATCGTGTAATTTTTATGCTTGAATGTTGTAGGCATGGATTTTTTTTACATCTAATGCTTAATTAATTACTGTCGAATGCTCAATAAGCCCCATCTAAATCGTATTGTATAAATAAGCTCCATTCATGGTGGTTTATATCTTTTTGAATGCTTCAATTAATTGTGCCTCACTGATGCAGAGGCAAGGAGGCTCAAACCCAATCAGTCTGACAACCTACCTTCAAGGGGATCCTAACAAGATTAATACAACCTATTTTAAGAAATCTACACAACCTTAAAGCCCCATCAAACCAAACTCTTCATTCAGCACCTTACCCAACAATCCACCCTTGTAGCACTCAAAACCCGGTCCAAGCCTAATTTCTCCCAACCTTTCTAAAACACTTGACCATTTAAAGGTGGATTAAGATACCCTTTTCAGGGTTACACAACATATGTCAGAACCAATAGTAACTATTTTTGACCAACATGAACTTTCAATACACCTCCCTCGCTCTAGGCTTCACAATTAGGCCTAATTTCCAAGGGAACCCCCTCACAAACTCTCCTCCAAACCAAGGAAACTTGAAAAAATATTAGGGATGCTCACCAAACTCAGGATTCTCCCATTTTAAGATCCCCAAGAACTTTTTCTATTCCTCTACTCACAAACCCTCCTAAACCTTCACAAAAACAAGGGTTTTAAAGAAACTCATAACTCTAGACCTCCCCCAATCCTTCCAAAGGTCCAAACAACCCAAAATACCTCTTCCCTAACTTAAAAGACACTCACAATCCCATTCCTTTTAGTATTTCTCAAATTCACTACTTGAGTTCCTTACTTTCATGGTGGAAACACCCCTGAATAGCATTAGAACTTCACACCCCACTGAGTTTATTCATTATCTCGACCTCCAAAGTATTCATACACCAAACTAATTATGGTACAGGCCGATCCACTGAGCCATAGGGTCAGAATAGTAGGTGGATTGGCTAATGTGTCATGGTGTTGCCCTCAAAACCCCTAACACATAAAAAAGAGCAGTAACCAAGTTTGTTGATCCCACACACACCAACGGTGGATTTAAACCTTCAAAACAGATGCAAAGAGAGTAAACACATATTCAATCAAGTACCCAAAGCCTCAAGTCATGATATACTTGTACGGGCATGTGCAAAGCAAAGAAAATTTAGGAAAACAAAGAAAACCAGTGATCAGCGTTTTCAAAAGTATATTTTCTTATTAGAAACTGAACAAAATCAACCCTGAACTTAGGGTATTACAGTAATATATATTGATACCACCTTCCAACTACCCCTTGAGCCGATCAACCACCATAACCACCCTACTTTAGACTTCTAAGATGGCAATTTGCCAATTTTTCTCTTAATTACCATTCATTCACAACTTGATTTTGCAAATACCGCCTAACTGACCTATTAAGCCTTTTAAATACAATTGAAAATAGTCATTGAGACCTTATTATAAGGAAAAACATAAGACCCAGGCCTACACTATACCCTATCCATTTGGAGCACATTGCCAACATGGCATAAAATGGACAACTTGTTTACATTACATCTCATCTTGGCATATTTTGCAACTTCCTCATTGCATATAATTTAAAGATCTTCAAATTCATTTGATGAACCTCTAAGGCTCATGTTTCTTTCATGCCAAGGTGATGGTGCCCCTGCACCATACACCCCCCCATAGAGAGACTCTTGTCCCAAGAGTGAAATCTTGCTCCATGCCTCCACTTTGCTGCTCCACAATTGTCCAAATTTGATGTGGGGTTTCTCCTGATCCCTGGATCAAAATTTGGTACTGCTCCACTCCTCATACCTGCAATCAAACAAAAGTTAGCAACACAGTGCCCTACCTTCTTCCTTGTTCCACCTTCATTCTTGTACCCATCCACCTTAGCATGTACACTCTACCCTCTTGTTATTGCCATCAGATCTCTACACCTTTGTTCCTTTACTATGATCGGGCCTTCAAGTTTCATGTCCTCTGTCCTCCTTGTCTCATGACTCACTATCTTCTTATTTTCCACTCCACCAAATTGTGTCTTAATGCCTACTGACTGTCCATTGACCTATTGCAATACCACAGGACATCTAACTATCCCTACAAACACATTATCAGCCTCATCTTTCCTTTCCAAAGACTCTTTCCCCTCACTCTGCCCTTTACAAGTCTGAACCACTTGGCTACTCAACTCCTTATGCCATACAAAGACATGCTTCACCCTATCCTCATGCAAACCACATATTTCCTTCTTACCCACTGTCCGAGCATTACTCAATTGTTCTCCTCCTACTGTTCCATCCTCATGAACATACTCTAGACCTGCAAACAAATTGGTCTTGCTACCCTCAAGCCCTAAAGGCTCTTTCTTCCCAAACATCACTACCTTAGACTTACCCTTATCCCTTCCACTTGTTTTCAAGGGAAGCAACTTAAAAAATTTATCATCCTTCTTGATGGTATATGTGTTCTCCCAGCCATCATATACAGACCTCATGTTAGAACCCAAATTTTCATTAGAATCCTAAGGTCTTTTACCCACTTGAACCCATGATTTCGTTATCTTTTCATAAAAATAAAATCATTTTACCGCCTTTCATAATTCTAAAATGCCCCATACCATTGCCATATTGAACATTTTTTATAGCCTATACTATTTACCTCTATACCGCGACCCCTTACAAGGTGGCTCGCGATATGGCGATTAAAGAATAGTCATGCAAATAGCTACCATGATACCGCGGCCGGTCAAAGAGGAGACTGCAGTGATGCGGTGAATAGGGAGGCGATAGTGAGATAGCGGTGAGGCTGGCAGTCAAGATAGTTACCGCGCAACCACCAGGGATCAAAAAAGAGACCACGATAGTGTGGGGATAATATTTAATGCCGACCACCACACTACCGCTAGCGGTCTAGATTGAGACTGCGGTGGCGTGGTGGTGGGTGGATCATAGTGAAAAGTGATGGTCAACGAATGGCTATCGCAATGTCGTGGTCGGTCAAGATGCACACCGTCGTGGTGCAGGTGATAGTAGGATAACAATAAAATTCAAATACCGCACAACCGCCAACAATTAGAATAAAGACCGTGGTAGCGTGGTGAGTAGGCAGTGAGGCGATGGTCAGAGGAGCCACCGTGGTACCGCTAGCGGACAAATCAGTAACGCGGTAGACAAAGAAGGCCATGGAATAGTCAAAACACCACCATACCATGGGATGACAAACATTGACTGCGGTGGAGCGGTAAGAATAAAAAGAGGCTTCCGGAGATGAAATATAAAGGGAAGTCAAGGTATAAAATAAAACAAAAATGCAGAGCTATGTTAAAATATTTAATTTACCGATAAGGAAATTCAATTAAATATTTTAATTTCTGATAAATAATTTAGATGGTTGTAACAGGAAAATGAAGGGTCATGACCCTTGGTATGTAATGTATAAATAATTTGAAAAATCAGTTAGGGAGGGGGAAAGTAGTTAGAATAGTTAGATTTTTGCAGAAGATGAGAACTAGGAAAATGGAAATAATGTACAGACTTTCTTGAAGCATATCAATGGAGAAAATATTTTAACTGGTGAATTATTTTTGGTGTTTAGTTGTTGTGTGTATTAATTCATATTCTTTATTTGGGTGTCTCCAACTTGAGGTCTTTTTGTCATTTAAATCAATGTATCAAGTATATTTTTGATTTTTCAAAATGTATTCCCATTTTGTATGATTTAATTGATTGGTGTTTGCAAGTCAGAATTAAATTCTTTCAATAAGTCACAGTGATTTAAGGATTTATTTTGGATAGTTAAAGAAGAACCAGGTGAAGAAACATTCCAGCAAAGTTTATGCAAGTCATAAATTTAGTGAGTTTTAATGTCATTCATAGAATTTTCAAAGTGCCTAACAACTAGAGTTAAGCCAAAGAGGGAAACATATACAATTTTTTATTTTTGACTCCATTGCCCATGTGGATAGAAGGCACTGATCTATCACAACCCAGAAGATAAAATTCATAATAAACAACATATTAAAATTATTTCTTTTGTGTAGTAGGAGTATTAGTTATCATTTTGTCTATTCACTTCCAATTGCCATTGTGAATAGATTGATTAAGCGGGAAATATATTTCAAATCTGCAACATACACATAGGTGCACTCACCTTGGTTTAGCAGAGCCTGAAGAGTAGAAGGTTCAATTATGTTAATTGGCCTTGTACATTGGCCGAAAATGTTGTGAGAGCTTGGCAACCTCTCATGGTTTAAACCTCCGTTTTTGAGACCCAACACCTCCTATCAAATTGCCAAGGCCTCCCTAAGAGCACATGACAATAATCCATTGGCAAAATATAACATAGAACCCTATCCTTATATTCCCCAATCTGAAATTCAGCATATGCTTGCTCTTTTACCACCAAAGTTTGATTATCATTGACCCAAGAGACTCTATAAGGTGCTTCATGAGGTAATTCTTCCAAACTCAACTTGTCCACCATTTCCCTAGACACTAGATTATCTTGAGAACCAGAATCAATGACAACTTGACACACTTTACCTTTGCTTTTGCATGTAGTTATGAATAGGCTCCTTCTTTGACTCAAATCTTCCTCCTTGGATACTTGCAACATAGTTCTTCTTATCATGAGTGCCTCTCCTTCTTCTGATGTAAGGTTCACTATAGGTGAAGTCACACCCTCTTCATCTTCATGCACTAGTTGATTCCTCCTTTCTCCACCATAAGAGCTTGAGCTTGCTTTTCAGGGCATTTAAAGGTTGGACGTCCAGGCTAGTTACAAGTGTAGTATCTCCCTGAGAACTAATAGGAACCTCTTCCTCCACTAAATCTGCCTCTTGAACCTCTCCATCCACCTCTTGAATCAGATTGTTCTTGGTCCTTCTTGTCATCTCCTTGGCCCTCATTGTTTAACTTTGAATTAGGATTGAATCCTCTTCCCCTAGAAATGTTGCCTCTTCCTATTGCTTCCTTCTCTTGTCTCCTTTTTAACTTTTCTTCAGCCCTCATTGCCATTTGAAAGTATTGTATTGTTCAACTGATGTTGGTGCCATCAAGTTGATTTCATCCTGAATGTTGAATCTTAAACCATTCAGGCACATTAATCTCTTCTCAAAACATTCTTCACAACACCACACTCTTCACAGACTTCACCATGTAAGTACAGGGTTTCTAACTTGGGAAACAATGACAGTAGATTGCAGATCTTTCACATCAAAACACCACACCTTAGATGGCATGATCTGTTACACGCATCAAAATATATCACAAGCATAGAGACTCTGATACCATATGTTGGTAAAATGCAAAAAATTTAATGGTGAAAAAATTCATTCATCACACATTTTAGTATACAAGATACAAATAGATCCATGCCTAGAGAAATAGAGGAAGTTGATAAGCTTCTATAGAAAATTTCTTAGGACGATGAATCCTATATATGGCCATTAAGTGTAGACAACATTGAAATAGTGTTGGCAACCGATTGACAAAGAATTCATCAACACCCTATATGCCAAATAAATCTCTTAATTTGAAGACTTCCTACTATGTAGCCTGAAATGATTGTTAGATTGTTACCCTTTTCAAGTTGGTTTTGAATCTCAAGATATGAATTAGGAATGAAAGTTGAAAACACAAACTTGGGATGATGTGGTTCCTTGGTTCGTCTGTTGGGATATTATTTTAACTGTCAAAATAACATTATTATTTTAACTATGAAAGAGATCATGTTTGTCAACTTTTTTCTCGGGTGAAAATTCGCCACCACAGGAAAATTCCTTTGAGATAGTGAAAACCGAGCGATTTTATTGTAGAGGGTCCCAACATGATCCCATAGGCTCAGACGATAAATTTCTAAGCATCCCGATTTCTAAATACTAGCTTGCTAAAGTTCGCAACCATTTTGCACTTTGGACCCTTAAGGGATCAATCCGGTTGAACGTACCTCAGAGTGATTTTGCGTGTTTGGGTGTGAAAGAGGACCATTCCTAGTGTAAACGTACCCACCTAGATGTGTTGGAATGCTTTGTTTGGTCACACGAGATGCAGAATGAAAGTTGCACCACTTTGCAACTTTCAACTACTTGCATTTGATAGCTTTTACCCCAAGTGAAAATTCACCACCACGAGAAAACGCCTCTGAGATAGAAAAAAATGAGAGAGGTTATTGTAGATGGGCCCAACATGATCTTGTAGGATTAGACGAGAAGTTTATAAGCATCACAGTGTCCGTGTAATAGCATGCTGAATTTCACAGTCATTTTGCACTTTGGACCCTTAAGGGATTGATTGGATAATGGCTGATGTATTAAAGTATTGGATACTTATTTCATTTTCAATAGTAGTGTTTTGAAAGCACCTACTAGCAAGATTACAAGATAGAATGGCATGGAATTCATGAAATAGGTTGTATAGTTGAGATATTACAAGATTCTTTCTTTTGAGATACTCAGTGTTAGGGAGCATTGTTAAAAAATGTAGCACAATATAGTGACATGACTATCATGGAAAATGGAGATGGCAATTACCTTGGATTAGGATAATGTTTGAAAGAACAGAGAAACTCAGAAATAAGAGAGACAGTCATGAAGACAGTTGACAGTGGGCAGTCAAGTGAATAATGACAAAGACATATCACATTCATGAAGGTGGTTTTCATATCATGACAGTCATCCTTTCACGTGACTGTTGACTTGTGTTTGGTGCCTTGGCAAGGTTTGGTTTAATCTTTTAGTGGCTTAATTCATCAAATTGCTCCTATCGGGTTCCTAAACAACCTTAAGGGTTTGGGGTTATTCTAATGGCATAACCATCATCCCACCCACTTTCATCAAATGTAACTCAGTGGGATGACGTAGTTGAGTGTAGAGAATGTTATTTTAGGAGTAGGAGGTGTGGAAGGACGATCCCTTGGCTTGAAAAATATGCATCAGTAGGGGCAATAAAATATTCCTTTCTACAATTATATTAAACATTATTTCATTCTTACTAATAAATCCACATGTTTTTCCTTGAAGACAACTTTAAATGTAAACCATGAATCATTACAACTAATTTTAAATGTAATATACACATTTAATTGAGGCATGTATTAAGGAATATACACATTTGCATATATTAATTTCTCATAATTTTAGTATATCATAAAATACACTAAGTCAATGAAAAATATTATAATAGTGATGGAAGAACATCTTGAAAATATTCCCATTTGTCAATACTTGTAGCAATACATGTAGGGAAATAATCCTCCCATTTCCAGCACAGATCATGAAATATATTATACTTAAGAAGAAACAAAATGAGTTGCTACCCAGTTTCATTTTTCCATTCCACCTCAACTGGCCTAGCTATTCGTATTCCAAAATGGTTCAAAACATGTAAATCCCCTTCTCCCTATGAAACACATGGGTAGTAGCCTCTTTGTGGTTGTGTAGTATCATAGGAATTTGGTCTGCAAAAAACCTACAAAAGCCTCTCAATCTTAGACATAGACTCACATAAAAATCATTAAAAGAGCAATAACTAAATAATGTCAGTCATACAACTGATGAGACCTACTATCACCTTCATGCATTCTAGATAAGGAGGTCAATTGAAGGTCCTACAATGGTGGTGTGCCCCTTCACTACTTTATCATCTCTCAATGACCCTACATATAAATTTCAAATATATCACTGAGAGGCTTAACATAAAACATGTAGCATATAAGAATCTGATAAATCTAGGAGATGGAAAAGAAAGAGAAGATTGATGACCAGAAAATGCACCAGCAACCAATGTTTCTCATACCACTAAACACTTGCACCACCAACCGATGTTGTTCTTTTCTTATATACTTTGACAAAATTCAATATTACCTACAGTCACAATCAGAAAAGGATCAATGACAGTCATAAATGCATATGACATCAAACAGTAATGGTGAAAAATCCTTATTGCAAGGTGTTGGTCCAAAAGAGTGATCAATAACATGACTTTAAAAATTCAATGTGCATACTTACAAATCAATCGAGGGAACCATCTGGGTCTTCTCTACTCTTTATTGTGTCGATTATTGCCTCATGGTCAGACTCACGCACTTTCCACAAGTTCTCATTCGCAGGTTTGCCCTTATATTTTATCAAATGAATGTTGGTGGTGACGACAAGGTTCGAATAGTGAAGAATTTTTTGATGTGTGTCGAAGTCCTCAAACAACCAAACTGCAACATTCTTAACTGGATACCTTTGAAGCCATGCTCTAGTAACAACCACCGAACCTGTAGGATATTCTATGTTTTCTCCATCTATAACTGGGGACTCCAATTTATTTTTAGCCTCGATACAACTGCATAAGTAATAATATGTACCCTCTTCATTGTCTTCATCTGCAATCACTACATAAACGTGCCCTACATTGATATGTTCATCTTGTTAGATTTATTTACTGAGCAACATAATAAAACTTACAAGTAAGATATATTACTTGGTTCTAATAGGTTTGATACATGTTCAAAGTCAATGGATGATTGCATCTCTCTGATTTGTAGAGCCATCGGGAGCTGATAAGTGTCAAGTGGGGTTAGACTTCTTAAAGACCATTTGTCAACCCACTCTGTTGACTCGCAATCATTTCATGATTCAAGTGTACATGCATAACAAAAGCATGACATCTTCCTTGTATGGATAGTCCATGTACCTGCATTGGAGTTTCTAAAAGACTGTAGCTCACTCAATCCTATTAGTGTACAACAATCCTCAGATTTTGCAATGTTAGTATCATCTACTAAATGAAAAAATATACGAACTAGAGAATTACCTTCACTACGTGGACCCATTGCACCATTCCACCATTGGATAATTGATCTTGCATCTATCAACTTTACACTATTTGTGTACTTTAACTCTTCTCATGCTAGGGATATTTTGATACATGCAGCTCCATCATGCTTCCCCTTTCCATGCCCGGCCTCTGAGAAGTTCCACATATGTTGAACACCACTAATCCTATGCATCCTACTCAACCAGTAAAACATTCTGGCAATCTTAAATTGTGATGTACAATTATTTGACCATATGATATGTTGACTAAATGATATGCCCCTGCTATCCAGATCGGCATAGAACATATGAAAGCAACCTTGAACAAACTCAGTAGAATGTGTGTGATCATCACTGATGTAAAAGTGATACTCCCTCAATACTTTCCTATTGTCCTCTATACTATCATTTGCATGAATGAATGTTATATGCACAAATATAGCAACCTGCACGGAGTTGTAGTACTATGATTGCACCTTGTTTTGTGGTTGTAGTGTGTAGTTCTCAGCGAAGTCGACAACTGAAATGATATGATGAAGTGGAAATGTGTCCTTGCATAACTTGAACTATGAGTCCAACTATTTTGCTCTGTGTGTATACATTTCATAATCATAGACCACCTGATCATGAAAAATTCCCATAAACTAATACACTGGAATCTTATCACTGACCAATTCACACTTCTTTGCTTCTTTCCCATCTTTTAGACTATATGTCGATGTCTTATATTTGCCAAATTCCATAATTTTGTCTCCAATTGTGTGTGTACTAGCCATGTGTTGGAAAAGTAGAAAATGTTGCATGCCACCACAATGATCACATGTGCCATCCAATAATTTTTTTTTGTAAAAATAAATTGACCATCCTCTCTTTCACATAAAATGGAAGACAAAAGTTTCCTTGACGATTTAGGTGGAGGCATTATGTTACATTCCTGTAAAACATTGTCAGTATGCATATCTACGCATATACGTCGATAAACATCATAATGGTTGAAAAAATCAATATGAACCCTATAACAACAAGTAGTGCGTGTGTGATTTATTTTGACATAAAAATGCTTTAGAATTTCAAAATACCTTTGACATATTTTAATTTCACGAAACTTCTGTACAAAATCAGAAAAAAATTGGGTTTGAGTGGTATCCAAATAATGCATTGGATGTGGTTCATGTTTTTTACTACCAATTCTCCTTCTTACAACATCTCTTTGATTAGGAGAGGTCCTTGTGTTATCCTTCCAATAATTCACAATTAAAGATCTCAAGCCTTGAGCAATTCTTGTGTCTTTCCATGGCACTATACCCGAAAATGCCCATAACCCATTGCTATTTGGATCCTCCACTATTTCACGCCTTCCTTTGGCTCTCATTAGAGATGATCTACTTATTTTCAAATAATTACTTTTGTTTGTAAGGTTCACCTTGTTCCTTGTTTGACTTCTTAATAGTGTTGCTATCATCACAAGTCATGTGGCACAACTATCCTTCGTGCGTGAGGTGGAATCCATGCTCTTGTATGCACTCATCAGGTTCTTTACAATGGAATTTTCACTTGAGTCATTCAAAACTCTTAGCCCAAGAGCCTTCATGGTGGGCCTAAATTCGAGTTGCCTCATCATTTCAACAAATAGTTGGCATCTTCCACCCTCACTTAGCCTCGCAAAAAACAAACTCCATATCCTTTGTGCATATGTCAAAATTCGAGTTGCCTCATCATTTCAACAAATAGTTGGCATCTTCCACCCTCTCTTAGCCTCGCAAAAAACAAACTCCATATCCTTTGTGCATATCTTTGACATGTACATTTGGAATCTTATTAGGCATCCATTTCAAAACATTGGAATCAATATCAATCAAAAATGTAGGTTTTCTATGCAAAACTCTAGGAGGAGTTTTCAAATGTAAATTTGTGTCAATATTGGGAAGGTCAACAACATCAGGGATAGATCGTGTGCCTTCAATTGGATGTGCAATTGATGACATACCTTGAGATTTACATGTAAATGATTTTGTACCTCCAACTTGAGATGTCGTTTGTGGAGTGCCTTCAAATAGAGATGTGTTTGCTGATGTACTTTCAAAATGCAATGTTTTTGATGGTGTGTCTTCAACTGGAGATGTGATTTCCGATGTACCTGGAAAACCTTTTATGTTGTCAATGTGTCTTCAACTGGAGATGTGCATTGAGCTTCACCTATGGTTGATGATGTTCCCCCAACTTTTGTATCCATTCTTGTCCTTCCATGAACTTTCCTCATTCGTGCCCTTTGTTTTTCCAATTTGACATCTCTCTTAGATTGCACGGGAATTTGTGGCTGTATGGGCTGCAATTCCTTTGCTTCACGAGCTACATTTTTTTTTTCTCTTCTCCTTGCATTTTTAGCTGCGCATTCTTTTGGTGTTAGAGGATTTGGTAATTTCCTCGGCATGACCTTCAATGCTACATGTTCACAAACACACATAGAACAAAAGTAAGTAATGCATTTTACAAAAATATTGATATCATTGATTACATTGCATTAAATATGAAACACACCAAAGAATTTTATGAAAGAAGGCAGCGAGTTGTTTGGAATTATCAAACATGTCTATGCTACACAATATTTTTCATACATGATGGAGATAGATTTATGTAGGGTTAGATATTAGAGTGGGAATTTTGAGTGTGTTTGAATAGTTGGCAAAGTACCTAGAGGTTGATGTAGTACATGTAGGGATCCACAATGAACTTGTTCAAAGATTTAGAGGAAGGCTCCTAATAGACTTATGCACAACTTGATCACTTAACTTACCAAGAAACACCATTTTTGATGCATAGAGGGGTGGAAACCATTCAATACATAAAATCAATGAGAATCAATCAGATTCCAAAGCAAAACCAAATGTTCAACTGAAAATCCCAACTTCTACCAAGCTTTCAGTTGTAGCATAGGTAACTCGGTTCAAGGGCCTTTTCACCAAGATTTTCCAAAACACTTGAAAAACTCAGGGATGATTAAGATACCCATTTGCAAATTATAAAACATACATAAACCCCAGCATCAACCCCTTTGGACCAACATTGACTTCCAATAGACCCTAATTTACAAAGAGAGTGCCTTTTAAACACTACATCTTCACTCAAAATCCTCAAACAGAAGTATTTTATGTGTTAAAACCTCAATTTTCCTAATTTGTTTCCAGGTCCAAGATCTCTAGACCCCTAATACACCAAACCCTCAATTTCAAGCAAAATACTTGGGGTTTTAATGAAACTCCTATCTCTCGGACCTACCAAACCTATACAAAGCACCAAACACACTTACCAGACCCTACAAATGGTGAATAATACATTACATGGACATTCCTTCGCACATTTTGTCAAAACACCACTTTGAGCCCTAATTTTCACCATGGAAAGACCTTGCTGCAATCCTAGAACATCATCCCAAACACCCAACCTTGACCCCACAAAATTATAAATAGGTTAGCCATGTATTTTAAATGTTAGAGGACCCATTCCACAAGTTATAGTAGGAATAAAAAGTGTAATGGGTCGAATTGCATAATGAAACCCCTCAATCCAAGAACACTGTGAAAGTAGGTAGCAGTAGTAAAAACAATATAACTTTTTCTATACAAAGAGTTAGAACCTCTAAATAGATGAAAATGAAATCTAATTCATTAATATACAACATCCAACTAGTTTCATATCATCTTAGAGTCTGTAGAGGTCGTACAACAACAAGACAAGTGAGAGAAACTAGTAAATTTCTAGAAAATAACATTCTTCTTGATTAAAAAAAAGGGGTACAAATCAACCAACAACCTCTCCTTTGAGGCATTGAAGGTTATTAAACATTTTTTTTTTTCATTCCAACTCCCTCGAACTCTGCAACTTTTGCATCTTTTAGCAACTTTTCTGACCACATTTAGCCACATTGCAAGCTATGACACAACTGGACTCCCTTAGCTCCAAATACATTATAAAATGGTCTAATTGACCTTACTAAACACAATATACTCAACATGAACTAAAATCCTATCATTTGACCATGATCACTAAAGATGACATTTTTGACAAAATTGAGCTTACAAGGTGCTCCTGCACCAGAGGCCTAGAACGTTGATTTTGAAGTTGTGGACCTTTTGACTAGTACTATTGAACTTGAACTTTATAAAGGTTATGATGAACAATTCATGGATTACAGTTTCTAGTAATATTGAGTTTATTTCATTCTGTTAGGAGTGACTGTTGTATGAATACAATATTTCGAGCAATAGACTCACATATGGTGGGTTTTGTTAAAATCTTCCAGAGGTTTAGAATGGTAGTCATCTTGAAAAGCATAGCTTGTTATTTATGGATGATCTTTGTTTTTTTTTAGATGTGAATTGGTCAGTTCAGCATTAAATTGTGGTTTTTGAGATTGAAGATTGTTTGAAATTGATCTAATTAAATTATTGTTGAAGGTTTTGTCTCCCTGCTCTACATCACTGACCTAGGGTATAAGTTGTTGCCACCTAAATGAAAAATAGAGACTCTTGTGTTTATTTTTCTCAAAACCATTTTTTTTATTGTCAATGAAGTCATGAAGAATATGAATTCAAAGAAGGGTTTGTGATGATATATCTTATAATTATTCACTATTTATTTGGCAATGAGGTAACTTAGAAAGACAATAAGCATTCTCAATTGCACAAAATTTCCTATTTTTTTATTTATTAAAAAGGTAAATGGTATGAATGAATGGAAACTTGCATTAACATGTATGTCAACTCACTTGAATTTATCTAAGCACATGTTCAATGAAGGTGATTTTTTTAAGGAACAAAAAAATTAATGGACACTTGCATTAACATTGATGAAAGCTATTAGGTTTTCCAAATTAGATGAAAATAAAAGTTTTCCAAATTAGTTGAAAAAGAATGAAATACAGTGAATTCCACTAGCCATGCTAGAAATGGACTACTATAAGCAATGCAAATAGAATTCATAAGTAAATTTATGTTAAGTAAATGTCATGTTTTTAATTTTTCTGTTCTTCAAACTCATAAAAAATTGAACTTTTTATGCAAATCCCATCTAATTCAATGTTGAATTCTATGTCCAATTGTTATGATTAATAAAATCATTAAGGAAATTTAGTTTATAATGTCAAAAATAAACAAATATACTAAATATAAACATTTCAGTTTACCAAAATGAATATATTACCCCAAATAATGTAAAATGATGTAGAAACTTCAAAAATTCTTCTTCTACGTTGTCTACCATGCAGATTGGTGGTAAAAAGGCGATGGATCAAGCATAGATTGGTACAATATGAAGTCAACTGCATAAAAAAAGACATTTTTGACTCAGATAAAATGCTGAACCAAACAACTTCACGAGAATGTGGGCCTAAATCACGGGGTCAAGCCTTATTTTATCGTTTCAAGGTAAAACACATTTAGCACTGGCCAAATTTGGAGAGCGCCAACTATGTTGTTTTGAAAAGGAGAGACCTGAGAGAGAGGGAGAGAGACAAAGTGGGAGAGAGATAGAGGGAGTGAGAGGAGAGAGAGGGAGGGAGGGAGAGAGAGAGGGGGTAGGAGGGAGACTTGAGAAAGAGAGAGGGAGAGGGAGGGGATGTGGGAGGGATAAACCTAAGAGAGAGAGAGGAGAGAGGGTGGGAGGGAGACACCTAAGAGAAGGAGAGGGAGTCAAAGTGGGAGAGAGGGGGTGGGAAGGAGAGACCTAAGAAAGTAGGGTGGAAGGTAAGTGAGGCTTGACAGAGAGGGATTGTGAGAGAGGGCATTGGAGTGACACTGATTAGTGTAGGTAGCATGGGAGGGAGTGAGACCCAAGAGAGACAGACTTGAGAGGGAAATAATTTATTTAGTTATATGGTGGGGGGTAGACCTGAGAGAGGGAGTGGGAGAGAGATAGAGGGAGTGAGAGAGAGAGAGAGAGGGAGGGAGAGACTTGAGAGAGAGAGGGGGGGAGGGAGAGGGCGTGGGAGGGAGAAGCCTTAGAGAGAGAGAGAGAGAGGGAGAGAGGGTGGGAGGGAGACACCTGAGAGAAGGAGAGGGAGTCAAAGTGGGAGAGAGGGGGTGGGAAGGAGAGATCTAAGAAAGTAGGCTAGGAGGTAAGTGAGGCTTGACAGAGAGGGATTGTGAGAAAGGGAATTGGAGTGACACTTGTTAGTGTAGGTAGCATGGGAGGGAGTGAAACCCAAGAGAGACAGAATTGAGAGGGAAATAATTTATTCCATTATATGGTGGGGGGGGTAAGACCTGAGAGAGGGAGTGGGAGAGAGATAGAGGGAGAGAGAGAGGGGGAGGGATTGGGAGAGAGATAGAGGGAGAGAGAG
>CM021108.1:565856991-565891631 GCA_007115665.2 Sequoiadendron giganteum | reverse complement strand
CCCTCAACCCTTAAACCGTAATCCCTCAACACCTATACCCTCTTAATCCCTCAACCCTCAACCCTTAAAACCTCATCCCTCAACCCCTATACCTTCTTAATCCCTCAACCCTCAACCCTTAAACCCTAATCCCTCAACCCCTATATCTTCTTAATCCCTCAACCCTCAACCCTCAAACCACAATCCCTCAACCCTCATCCCCTAATCCCTCGACCCCTATACCTTTTTAATCCCTCATCCCTCAACCCTCAACCCCTAAACCCTAATCCCTCAACCCCTATATTCTCTTAATCCCTCAACCCTCAACCCCTAAACCCTAATCGTTCAACCTCAACCCTTAAACCTATCCTCAACCCCTATATTCTTAATCCCCTAACCCTAACACTTGAACCCAGAACCCTATCCTCAACCCTCAACCCTTAACCTTAATCCCTAAAACCCTACTTGAGAGAGAGAGAGGGAGAGGTGGTGGGAGGGACATTCTTGAGAGAGAGGGATAGGGACAAGGAGAGAGAGAGAGAGAGAGAGAGAGGGAGTGAGAGAGGGAGGGAGTGGAAAAGAGATAGAGGGAGTCACTGTGAGAGGGAGAGAGTGTAGGAGGGGGTTACTTTACAAAGAGAGAGAGAGAGAGAGAAAGATGGGGTAGGATGGGGTAGGATGGAGATACTTGAGAGAGAGAGAAAGAGGGAGATAGGGTGGGAAGGAGAGACCTGGAAGAGAGGGAGAGAGAAAAAGTGGGAGAGAGTTAGAGGGAGTGAGAGAGAGAGGGAGAGAGACAAAGTGGGAGAGAGATAGAGGGAGTGAGAGAGAGGGAGAGAGAGACAAATTGGGAGAGAGATAGAGTGAGTGAGAGAGAGAGAGGGAGTGGGAGAGAGAGAGAGGGAGAGGCATAGAGATGAAGAGAGAGAGAGAGAGGAGGGTGGGGTGGATGGAGAAACCCAAGAGAGAGGAGGAGGAGAGAGGGTGGGAGGAGACAAAATGGGAGAGAGGGGGTGGGAAGGAGACACTCCAAGAGAGCAGGGAGAGAGGAGTGAGAGAGAGAGAGAGACTTGAGAGATGGAGAGGGGGTGGGAGGGAGAGGGAGTACTCGGGGGAGAGGGAATACTTCGGATAGAGGGATTCAAGAGATATGGGGGGGGTGGGGGTGATACATGAGATAGAGGGAGAGAGAGATTGGGAGGGGGTGGGAGGGAGATATCTGAGAGAGAGGGAGAGAGAGAGGGAGAGAGATAGAGGGAGTGAGAGAGAGAGAATGTGGGAGATAGATAGAGGGAGTGAGTGAGAGAGACAAAGAGAGGCCTGAAAGAGGGAGAGGGGATAGAAGGGAGAGACTTGAGAGACAAAGAGGGAAGGAGAGTGGGTGGGAGGGAGATACTTGAGAGAGAGAGAGGGAGAGAGGGTGGGAGAGAGATAGATAGCATGAGAGAGAGAGGGAGAGGTGGTGGGAGGGAGATACTTGAGAGAGATGGAGAGGTAGACGAAGATGGATGGAGGGAGTGAGATAGCGAGGGAGTGGAAGAGAGATAGAGGGAGTGACTATGAGAGGGAGAGGGGGTAGGAGGGGGAGACTCAAGACAAAGAGAGAGAGGGAGAGGGGTTAGGATGAAGATACTTGAGAGAGAGAGAGAGGGAGAAAGGGGTGGGAGGGAGAGACATAAGAGAGGGAGAGAGATGGAGGAGAGAGAGTGAGAGAGAGGGAGTGGGAGAGAGAGAGGGAGTGTGTGTGTGTGTGAGAGAGAGAGAGAGAAGGGGGATGGAGATACCCAAGAGAGAGGGAGAGGGAGAGGGAGAGGGAGAGATATAGAGTGAGTGAGAGAGATGGAATGGGAGAGAGATAGAGGGAGTGAGTGAGTGATAGACCTAAGAGAGGGAGAGGGGGTAGGAGGGAGAGAATTGAGAGAGAGAGACAAAGAGAGAAAGATAACAACCTAAGAGAGGGAGATGGAGTGAGAGAGATAAAAAGACCAAAGAGGGAGAGTGAGAAAGGGGGTCTAAGTGAGATTTATTTAGGTACCTATGTGGGAGGGAAAGAGACCAGAGAGAGGGGATTGGACTGAGAGAGTAGTCTAGGTCGCATGGGAGGGAGTGAGACTTGAGAGATAGAGACTTCAGAGGGATAAAGAATTATCCAGTAATAGTAACGAGTTAGAGAAGGTATGAAAGGTAAAACCTCGACTATCCATCTACGATCATAAACTATGCACTCTAAGCATTATCAAAGTTGTTCACTAAAGAGGGTAAATTCTAGTCCTGTGCAAAGTAGGCCATTTGGTGCTCGCCAAATGACCCATCAAATTTGGCACACGCCAAATGTGATGAGTCATTTGGCACTCGCCAAATGGCTTGCTTTGGACGTGTTAATTAACAAGATTTGCCAAATTTTCTCATATTTTCGTCTATGCTCCCCATCTCATTTACACGTCTTTCAATGCAAGTTTATAAAAAAACCGTGATAGCGTAAAACTCTCTCTTAGCTATCTAAATATATAATTCTTTTTTCATTTTAATTTAGTTAAGGTTTTGATCCATGGCTTCTATTGTAAATGCTTTCATTTTTGGTCAAAAACCAACATGTGCTAGGTTTAGGATAGATTTTTACACGTTCATCGGAACGTGAAACAAATTACATTTTTTGAAACTAGACTCCATTTTACACATGATGAAAAAAAAAATCAATTTTCGATTAGTTTGCAAAAAAATTGGGGGGGAGCACGCTCAAATTTCAGCTTTTCAAGATGTGTCCACTTTGAAAATTCATAAAATATTATATATTCATTAAAAAAAATTATCCAAAGAAAGGAGGATAAACTACATGGTGTTAGCTAATTTCTCACCATTGGGATTTTTGAAATTCTAAAAAAAAGTTAATCAAAAAGGGGGGAGCCCTCAAGCGCTATGCTATTTTTTTGATAAAAACAGGACCTGTTTTGGGCCCCCCCTTTTGAGACCCTTAATCTTCATTAATTTTTAAAAAAAATAGTATCTTAGAAACTAGACTTGGAGCACTTCAACTTTTGTTCTTTCCACATCTTGAAATTTTGAGCGTAACTATCTTCATTTTCTCGTGCAAATCAGATTTTGCTGATTTCAGAAAAAAAAAAAAAGTGGCATCTTAAGAGCCAAAATTGTTCATAGATTGGTGCACTTACCTAGATAGTTGTTCTCTATGGATTATTAGTGTCCTAGCACCATATATTGTAACTCTCCTTTGTATTTTTGGTACTCGAGATCTAATAATATAAAAATATTAAAACAAAACATAACTTCAAATGATAAATATATTTGTTTAATTTCATTTATTACCTTCATCCTAGAATTCAATTTGAACTATAAATTTTAAAAGGTAAGTAATTAGTAAATAAAATAGATTAAAATACTAAACAAATAAATATCACTATCATCAACCTTGAATCAACATACTAAACGATGCATCACATGTTATAAAAATCAACAATATATTAATGAAATGCTTACCTAACACATCTCTAGATACCCCATCACCATTTAATTATTTAAATAAAATAGAAGCCTTAATCAACCTAACTCAGACTAAATAATTATGAGTGCAATATAAGAAATATGGTTGGTGGAAAACAAATGGACTCTCAAGTGGCTAATATAGAAAAATAGGTACATTGGAAAAAATACATAATGATTAAATATTGAGAGGAAAGATGCACATTAGATGAACATAACTCGTCTTGAGCCACATTTTATCAAGACTACAAGCCTTGTGAATCCCAATATAGAAGTAGAATAGTGTAGCACAAAGATAATGAGTATGATCAAAGTATGTTTGATCAAGCATGTGACCACAACTTGAACATACTAAAGCACCAAAAGTTTTTAGTAGCTTAAAATCTTATATTATTACCATAGCCTTCCTAACTATTGTATATTCAGCTTCAAGAATGCATTTATCATCGTATTTATTAATTAAAGGAAAATAAAAATCTCTTATATTATAATTTTCCATTAATTAATAAGAATGATCAAAAATACATTCTTGAGACTGATAGACTTCAAATGGTTTCCCCTCCCTAAACTAAACGATATTTAAAGATCATATGCTCCTAAAAATCAATCAACTAATATATTAGATATAGAGACTAGTTGCACACTTTCTTCTTATAATATTGTGATAAACTCTAACATTAGCCACTATTTTGGAAGCTATTGGAATCACTCCTACAATTTTTAATAGAACATATTCTTGCTAAAGCATTACGCATGGAACTTTTAAATGGTGATTAGTAACAAGTCAAGGATTTTTTATTCATTTGTTAAGCTTATTTAGAGATTACAGTGTATAGAATACTGAAGAATAGTCTTACAAGATAAGATACAACTGGTATACAGTCTTATGACTAATAGAAACAACTATACAGTAGTTCATATGATCATAGACAAATGCCAGCTCAAGGCACCTACCTATTATTTATTCTTCTTAACTAAGAGATAGTACAACTAGAGAGCAATTTTTATGCGGCTCATTATTTTATCAACAAGGACAGACAAACCATTATAAGTTTTAGAGGACAACATAAAGAATTGTGGAAAATTAATGTGATGCGTGGAAGGCTCATGAAATGAGACGATAATATGACATAATTCATTGCATCAAATACTTCTTGTGTATTAGTCTATCCAAAAAGTATAAATAAATTTATAAGATACACATTACAAATATTTGGTGGCATACTTTGCTTACATTATGATATGTTGTCTCTAGCTCCTTTATGCTATGGATATCTTAAAAGACCTGTTATGGATATCTTAAAGACCTACTTTGGATATCTTTAAAAGACCTATTTTGATCAAAATTATTCATTATTTCTTCATTTATCTTATATATTAGCTCTATGATTATCTCTTCATATTGTTTTTTTATGCTTACATTATCTTTATATTAGACGCTTTCCAATTGTTATTTTTCACATTATTTTGTAGTTCATCTTTATTCAAGTTTTCTATTTTCTATTTACATTTTCATTTTCTCTTATATCTTTTTTCAAACTTTCTTTTTGTATAATTTTACTCTTTATCTATCTTTTTTTCCCTTTTTCTTTTGTCTTTATTTCTTTAGTCTCATCTCAATTTTATTAATCTCCTTTTTTACATTCTTTTTTTATATATATATTCATCCTTATTTCATCTAACTTAATCATTACGTCTTTTTTTTTTTTGTAGTCATGTTAGCTCAAGATCATCCCCTTCCCATAAATCATCCAATTATATTTTTAGGCCTCTAATAGGACATAGCGTAAACTTTCAAGTGTACTTTTCGAAAAATAATTAGTGTTGTTTTAAATTTAGTATTTTCTCAATGGTTGAAAAAATCAATATCCTCACAATCTTGCCAAATCCTCACTTATGGTATTAGATAACCAATATTCAAGTGGTTCCATGAAATTTTTACATACATGCACACTTGAATACTAATACTAAGTTAAAGTGTTAAACTTGTGTTGGATCTATAATACTATGCAGAGGGAAATTAAAGTTAATTATATATCTAATAGTAATTAAATAAAAATATTGAGGTACATTAATCCACATGCATTCACATAAACACAATTATTTCCTACTCTAAATCCTTTCTTTAATTCCTAAAATATCAAAATAGTATTAAACAATGTTTTTATTCACTCTATCTCTCTAATGCCTTTCTCCTTATCTACTTCTCCCTTGCATTCTCACATCTATGTCATATTCCATTCTTTGATATGATTCACACCTTAATAAAAAACCAACTCAAGGGACATATCTTTGGATGTATTTATTCTTCCTCTTTTGCTAGGGCACCTCAATTAGTACAACATAAGTGTCTATAGGAAATTTTTAGTGTTAGTTTTTGCAACAAGTATCTATCACTATAGTACTTTTAGGTTCTTTGCAACATGGTTTAACCTTTGTGATTTGATAAAGAACCCTACTTTTAGCATTCGGTAAAAATAATATAGGCTAAAAATAATACCCTGAGACCTAGCACTCAAGTTGATACATTATTTCTTAGCCAAAAAGTTATTTTTAATAAGAAAATAAATACCAACAGTGCAAACATATAACTTGTATATAATCCCATCCAAACTCGTCATTCCAATACTTTACTTCCTCTTATCATAATGCAACTCTTCTTCCAAAAAGCTTACATGCACGTGCCTATATCATTTATCTTTATAACAAAAATCAAATTTCTAGTTAATCCAAGACCATACAAAACTTCAAATATGTATTTCATCCTCCCATCCCCAAACATAGTTTGACCTTGCCCCAACCTATGATCTTATGAGTATATTTATTCACTAAGAAGACATCACCTCCATCAAAACTCTCAAATTTAAGGAATCACATCTTCTAATAAATCATGTGACAAGATGCTCCTAAACTAATCAATTATGTGTCATTACATGCATACATAATGATGGCATAAACATGTCTCCACCTTCTTCACTAGATGAATTTTATTCCATAGGAGTCTCATCAAGTATATTTTCTCTATGTTCAACCTTCTTAGACTTCCAATATTGTATCTTTTAACATGTATATATTCTCTCCATGGTTCCTAATCTTCACCTAGGCCTTCTCTCTATCTTTTGACATGTGTTATTTCCTTTTTCCATTACATAGCCTCTAATAATCAACATATCCTTAATGAATTCATAATTTTTCTACCTCAATTATTATGAAAACAAGGCTTCAACCTCCTTCTTGATCTTGAACCTAGGGTAAACCCACAAAAGTGGTTTACAATTTGAATGAGGAAGGAAAAGTTGCAAAAAAGACCCCATGCAAAAAAAAATTAGTTTTTGGGGGTTCGAACGAACTTTTGGTTTGAACAAACCCATTAAATGTTGGGTCCCACATTTCCCAGCAAAATGAGCAAAGAAAATGGTTATGGAAATGAGGTTTGCTCGAACCCTAGTTCGAGCGAACCCCCAAGGGTTTTCTCAAACCCCCCTAGTTCGCTTGAACCCCCCTTTTCCCACCTTCTCACCCTTTGGCACCAAAACTCTCCAAAATATTTCCCTTTGAAGCTCAGGTTGAGGATGAAAATGGAGAAGAATTCACATACCCAACTATATTATGGTAGCCTTTGGAATGAGCTATCCAATGAATATAATTTGAATTTGTTTTTATTTTATTATGTATTTGTTTTTTTAGTTTTATTAAACATAGGTTTCTCACCGAAAATCAAGCTTTATGTCTGCACATGTGGAAAAATAGAATATTATCAAAAAAAAAATTGAAAAATATGAGTGCACCAAATATTGAAGTCCTTGATCCAAAAAAAATAAATTAATTTCAATACATATAAAAAAAATTGTGTTATACGGTCCGCCTATGTCTAAATTATAATTGGTTTGACTTTGAAACTTGATTAAGGAAAAAATATTCAATAAAACACTATGAAACCAATTGGAAGCACTAGATATCTTAGTTACAAATATAAATTTGAAAAAATTAGAATTTTATCCTTCATGGAAAAAAATTTATGTGTTATACGGTGAGCATCACTCCTTAAAAATGGTGTTTACTGAAAAAAACTAATTTTTGAAGGAGATGGAAAAAGAAGTGCAATTTGATTCCAAAAATTTTGAAAAAAATATATTTAGAATCTACAGACAAAATTTCACAAATCACTAGTTTGCATCATCTTCAAATTCCTCACGGTTTAGCCGCTATAGGTGTCTGAAAGTGAAGATTTAGTTAGAAAAAAATAGTTCAATGTCCAGTTTGGCAAAAAATTGTAAACCAGTATTGCAAGATCACCCCCTATAGATGTAATATTGGTTTACATCACAAGATTGTCCCATGAAGTTGAAAAAAATAACATGGTAATACACTAATCCTCTTTATCCATGTTAACATCAATTGAGGCTAGTTGGCTCACAAAAAATTTGAAGGAATTCAAAGGCTTTAAAATGGATTCTTCATCACCCATACTTGAAAAATACTAATTCCAAAGAAAACTTTCATTAATAAGGGACTTTATTTTATACAAATTCCCTAACTTTGTCCAAACATTTTTGGTGATGTCTTTTGGGCATGTGCACAAAGATGGGGGGTCAAAAAATGGTGATAACCACTTTTTAGTCTATGAAAAGTAAAACATGAGCACATTATAAATTGATTTCATTATTTCTCTATTCAAAAAAATAGGTTGATCTCATTTGAGACTGACCCCATTTATAATAAACCCTAATACAACTAAGAAAAAGTGTGAGAACATTTGTGACATCTTCAAGTAAATATAAGTCAGCAAAGTGCTTCCACAATCTGCACGAGGTTGAGGAGGTAAGTTTTTTATGTTTTGAGTGCTTTAAATGAGAATTAAAAAAAAAAAATTGTTTAAATTGTTTTTTTATAATCTCAGGAATTGAAAATTCTTCAATACACCCAAAGAATAATTAATCAAACCATGTCGAGGGAATTTTTATCATAGAGAAAGCAAATACTAACCCTCTTGAAATGTCACCTATCCATAGACTAAAACCAACATAATAAACTAAAAACACTGATTGATATATTAAAAATCCTAATGCAACTACACATCATAGATCCCTCATGTCATCAATTGAATCTATCATTTCTCATATAGATTCCATTAGTAGCCAAATAAATATATGGTTCAATCATAGATAATTCATGGAAATTATACCATACAAAAAATTTATATAAACAAGTAAAACAGAAAAAGGATGAAATTTAATTTATGTGCATTATTTATCGATATGAGAACAAATTCACCCTTGTACAAAAATTGCAAGATATCCATATTCATTGGTTCTAACATCAAGGAATAAGGGAAAAAATTGGGATAGGTGGTGGATGGTTTTTGACCATCCCCCATGCAACAACAATGAAGTCCAACAATATTCTTAAGGAAACTCTATTGTGCACTTGTTCTCAATGAGATCCCAAATTATTTTGACATACAATATTTTTAGGGTAGAGGAAAAGGCTCCACACAAGATAGGGAGGGAGCATGTCATTCGTAGGACCATGTACCAAAATTCCTAGGTAGGTCATACATTCAACATCTAATGATCTCTCCTACTATGAAGGAGAGTAATGAGGTGGGGACTTTATAGTGAATTAGTTCCTTAACACAAACCTTAATACAACATAGTAAGCCATTTTCAAATAGTATTGAGGGTGAGAATTCTAGTCATCAATGCTCACCTCACCTTTACTATAATTATGGACCTATTTGTGATTATGAATTAGAGGATGCTAATGACACACACGCATACACATTATAGAGGATTGTCAAAAGTTTTATGAATATGGTAGACAAGACCATGAGGAGGATACATATATTATATAGTATTGTGTTGATGGATGAGTTTCTCAATAACACTTTTGACATTGATCAACTTGAGTAATTTCCTATAAGGTTTTGCAATTTATTTCATTTCATTTAAATGAAACATAATATTAACTATATTAATCTATTATTAATCAAAAAATAATGTAAATAATTGTATGCAATGAAATTCTGGGGTTACATAATTCATCATACATCCATTGGCCCTTTAGCTCTTAATTATGTAGTCATGGAGAGTCCATAGGTATGTAAACTATAACAAAATAATAAATATACTAGATTAAAATTATTTTATCATATATGAATGTTAATATTAAAATTGACATTTGATGATAAACAAATGGATGTTGGACCTTCAACATTCGCACCCTTTGCTAGCAATGCTTGTATGTCAACTTTTAGTGAGGTGATTTTTATTATTTTTGATCAATATGTTTCTAAATAATATTAGGTATATTTTGGTAAAATAATATTGTTTTATTTTTAGACGATGACATCAATTAAAATCCCTCCAAATATTCATAGCACAATAGAGGTGAGAATTGCTACAATAGTTTTTCTTCAATTCCTTTGATAGAGATATGCACCAGTAATGTAGATTTTATTTTATATTTCTTGTTTTATCCCATATCATTTTCTATAAATATAAATGATATTCATCTTTATTCTATTTTTTTTCTTCATGCTTGGCATAGGTGGTCACAACTCCAATTCGTACACCTAGCCCTTTATGGATGAAAAGAAGCAGAGAATGGTTGAGGCAGATTATTAGCTTGTGGTAAGTGACTTCAATTATGTTAATGTATATTTATTTTTTATATATTAACATGCCTATTGTTTAAATCTATTAATAGGTGGACATATCTAAAATAAATTAGAGAGGAGGTCTAGTTAGCAAGTTCAAAAGAAATAGATTGGCCACCTCTTAATATTCTTAACAGAAAAAGATTCATTGAATCTTCCATCCTTATTCAAAGGGCTAGCATATTATGATATTTTTTGTATGCATGTATGGCTTTGTTGTGCATACATATTTTTTACCAATATATAACATTGTATGCCTATATTAACTTTGTGTACATGTACATATTTATTTTATCAATATATAACATTGTATGCCTATATGGATTTATTTATACATTCATTATATTCATGATATAATGTATACACTATATGACATTATCATAACATTATCTATATAAAATTTTATATTATATGTAGATGTTTTCAATTTTTTTACTGATCAAATGGTAGAGCCATATATAAGATTTATATATTATTGTATAATGAGTGCATAGAAAATATGTATTATCCAACATAAATTAGTCTTCAATTTATGTAGAAATTAATTTAAATAAATAAATTAAGGAAAACCTTTTTATCTCCTTGAACCTAATAGTCTTCATCTTGCTTCAAGGAAACACAAGGATCTAATGATAAACCATGGAGGACATTGACCACCTAAATGATAATGGTAATATTAGTTATGCACAAAGTAGTTTAGAATGCCCAAAAGATAAGTGGATAGTCTTATTTTACCCATTTATAATAGCTCTATCTTGGTCATGACTCCATACATATGTAGTTCATTTCATTTCATCAACCTCTAGTAATTTTATAAGGTTTTAATGATCCATCTCAATGGTATTTTGCATTCATAAGAGCATTCTAAATGGTAAGTCACGACCATGATAGTATAAAGGTTGATTGTTTTCCTCTCAATTTTCATGGTGTGATGTAGCTAGGAAGGATCCAAAGACCTAAAAAATGAAGTGTGAACTTTAGTAGCATTCATCTTCCCACCCCAATGTCCTAACATAGATAGTTTAGTGAAGAACAAAAAAATATTAGTGATACCTTTATACTTCTATCAAGTAAGGTATTTTAATAAGAATGTATTCATTATTGGAATTGTCAAACAATATAGAGTTGAAAAATTTGAGATAGGGTAATATTGAGGAACTTGAAATCTACTTGTAGGTGTAAACAAGACATTCGTAGGTGCCACAAATTGAGAGAATATGAGAAAATGTTTAGAAAAAAATTCTCTTAAGGATCGTAAGAGATTTTTTTAGTGGAATGTATCTATGAAGGATCGACAAAAAATCATGATATTGTAAATTTATGTATGGAGAACTTTGCCACCTTTGTGGGTTTTTTAATTTTCATAAATTAAACCATAGAGTAAGTATTTTTCTCAACCATGTCAAATTTAAGAGGAATATTATTATCTATGGTAGCTTGAAAATAATTTTTGAGTAGTTTTCCTTATCTTCCATTACCTATTTCATTTCCATCATGAATATGGCGAGTCCTAATATTACTTCTTACTACTCCTAGCTTGACCTTCTTTACTACTTACCTATTAAGAGTTTTATCTTCTACCCCTAGTTGCAATATTTTTGAAGTCATCTACATATATCCAAAAACTTAAAGATACCTTATATACACTATCTAAAATGACACATAATTGAAATGATGTTGAAGGTGTATAAATACTCACATGTTTGTTAATCCCATATCCCTTCTTAACTTAAATTTGAGAGCCTAAATGTTATTTGCTGAGGGGGTGATTATGATGGGACATTTAAAATTTGTCAAAATTTTGCCTGGTTTGGGCATGTTTGTTTACCTTTTATGGCTAGGGATCTAATGCTTAGGGTTTAGGGTTTTTTGTTACCCATGATCAATTTGATTGATACCTTTTGAACCCTCGCGTTATATTTTAGCATTGACCTATTATTGGGGGTCACCGATCTCTTAAGTCATCCGACTAAGCCTATTTTTTCATGCTATTACCGACCCCTTTTCACCTGACCTATCGGTCTTTTCTTTCTATTTGGGTGTTATTATTATTTTTCCTGTGTCGGGTTGTTTTCCCTAGGTTTGGGTGGGCCTAAATTATTGTGCCTCTGAGGGATTTTTTGGTCGGCCCCACTATTATAATTATTTTTTCCTATGTAGTTTGGCTGACCGTCAGATCACGAGTTCTAATTTGGACCGTTCCTCGTAGACCTCTCAAGGTTTCCTGTTGATGTCACTAAAGTGGTGTGAGGTGTGCGAGATACCACCATCTGTCAACTACGGTAGGTGGGGCCTGTCCTGATGTGCTTGCAGTAACAAGTGGGTGTATTTTCAACGGTGGATATTAAATGATGGGGATTAAAGATGACAGTCCCTCACAGGCCTCGCACGAGCGGATTAATATTTTCAAAAATACCACAAGGTTTGTGAGTCGGTGACATGTGGCTTGGCTCCGCAGAATGAGGGGGTTGGGTGGGGCCTGCTGCTCGATCGTGGGTTCCTGATTGCGAGGGGTATGATTGGCTACTATTTTTCCCAGGTGGTGATGTGGATTTTTCAACGATCATTGACTCAATCCGAGTCATCCGACTTAACAGGTCTTTTCACATCGACGGTTTGAATTCAAAGGGTTACTATTCACCCATGTGAGGATTATTTGTGCTCTACAAGTTATTCTCATTAATGGTGCAGGTTTTTTAGTGGATTTCCTCTTGATTTCCTTGTGTGCAAGAGGTATCCACCTGATAATGCAATGATAGGCTCTACGTTGTTTTCCATGAGCTCACAATTATTCTATGGTGGCGACGTCAGCCACTAATCGCTCATTTTTCTCATACTACAATTTGAGCAATTAATGTTCCCTGCACAGGCTTGCTCTATAAATGCCTGCTAATTTTCTCATCAGTATCATCGTACTTTAAGTTTTTTTGCTTGCAGGGGATTGATTTTCTTGCTGAGTTTTGAGCTAGCATCTTCAATGGATCAATCAATAGTACAATGGAGTGCTCAGGTGAGTGTAACGAATTTGCAACATAGGGAGAAACAAATTCTTCCCAATACTTCTGGAACAATCACTCAAAGGGTGGAGATGAGGTCTGGGCATTCCACGTCACCTATCGAGCTCTCTTCGGGCTCTAATGGTGAGGGTTCTGAAACTGATTCGGACTACCGCAGCTACCTCGCGTCCCTGATTGAACTCATGGGAGTTGACGAGGAGGTTCTCGCAGTTTCTCCAATTACCATGGTGACACCATGTAATGTTGTTGGATCTAGTGCTAGTACTAGCAGGGGTAAGGAACTGGTCTCGCTTCTTACTGAAGCGAGAACCAGGAGCGGTCGCTTGTATCAGGGCCGTGTGGTTACTCGGGGTGTCGATAAATGAGTAGTGTTTCTGGGGTAGTGCTTTTTTTCCATTTGATGTTGTTCTCGGTGGTTCGAGCTTGATGCAGACGTGCACGTGGGTGGTGGTGTTTCTTGTCTTTTTCGGCTGGTTATAGGGGTGTAACCATTTTTTGATTTCTTTGTGCGTATTGCAGTTATTTTTGATGATGAGGAGTTTTTTGAAGTGAATTTGAATTTCATTTGGTAAAATTGAAATTAATTTTGAAATGAAAAATGGAGCATGTTGCTTGTTGCTCTCCTATTCTATAAAGGAGATTTCACAGCTCCTTGTTGGGGGTCAGATTTTTGTATCGTAAGGCTTAGGCTATGTACAAAAAGGTTATAATGTGGTATTTTGGAAGGTTCTAGTTGGAAAATCATTCCATGTCGAGTGTTGTATAAAATAAGCATGCTATTCTTTTATAATAATTGGTATCAATAAATCTACAAAATAATTATTACAATTGCTCTCTTGTGTGGATATCATGGGATATGAATGGATTTATCAATGGTTTCTTCATTCAGTTTCAATGGTATATTTGGATGTGTAATTAGTTTTCTTGATTTAGCTTAATGAGTTAATCAAATGCTTGAAAAGGAATTACAAGTCTATGATAATGTACTGAGGATTTACTAAGGAGTACTATTTTAATTAATGGAAAATCTCATAATGTAAGGCATTATAATGATGAGTTCCATAATATCAAGGTTATATTTTATGTGACTCTCTCCCGGTTGGATGAGGCACTGGATAGTTCATTCCAGATCTTTTTTAGAAGTGCAAGACAATAGCCCTAAGTGTAAAGGTTCAATATCTGAACAATTAAAAAATCATTGTCTGTCTCTTTTGAGATACAAATCTTACATTAAGTTTGTTTTCCTAGCTCTAGATAGTCGTTATTGTTCTTTGTTTTACCAAAAATAGGTTAATTGCTCTCTATTTGCATTAATGGGGAATGTATCTGTATGTAGAAGTGTTCTTAAGGCATAAACCATTTTTATGAACACATTTAGGAAAACCCTCCTTGGTTTCACAGAGCCTAAAGTGTGGGAGATCTTAGTTGTTGACTAAATCTTGTTAGTTGGCCATTAGCTTCATAATTTCTTGAGTATAGAGTTTGGCAACCTCTTAGAGAATTTATGAAACCTTAATGGGTAAATTAAAACACCAGCAGAATGGTGACTCTACTAGGGACAATTTCTGAAATTTCTAATTGCAGAATCTAGCCTTAAGAGTCACTACATAAATTCAAATGATTTGTCATTATGAATTTCGTTCAAATACTAAAGAATTTCAACCCTGGAGGAAGAAGCTGTTGCAGTGAACCTGAAAGCTTTATAATCTGTGGTGCTCCGCTGGGGACAAGCTTGAAATTTTTGGTTGCAGACAGTGTTGTTATACAGTCATTATAATACTGACATATTACTTGTAACCACAAGGTTAAACTTGATTGGATAGGTTTTCTGCCTAAGTCATTAGCTAAGTGGTGATTTTATTGGGGAGAACTTCTGAGAAATTTAAAGAAAAAAGAGAAAAGAAAAACCACGGTAGTAGGAGGTGGTTGATCAAAATCATCTGTTTAGTGGACCTGAATTTTAAGTTTGGACAGTGAGAGGTTATAGATTTGGAAGTTATTAGTAGCAATATGATTTCAGAGTATTTGAGAAGTGACTCTGTTGTGGACGAAGACCCAGGATGTGATAAGTTTTGAGAAGGAATTTCATATTCATTTGAAATTCAGTCCTCTGTTGAAGAGGTGGCGACTCTATCTACAGAATTAGTTGATACACAAAGAAAAGTCCCAGATCTGTGACATCTACAGTCAGGGAGAGGAGGTTGACAACCGCTGCTTAATTTCTAAGTTCTCATTAAATCTAAACATATCAATATATTGATTGTGAGAAACATCTGTAACTAGGGATGATTAATGGTTCCTCATTAGATGTTCTAGCATTAAGAAAGGAACAATGGTTAGTCTTTCCATACTTCTAATAATGCAATATGTAAAATGATTTTAGAAGTATGTTTATGTTGTATTATACCTCTAAAAGGCTCAAGGTATGATTATTTGTGTCAATTTTTAGAATCATGGCCAAATTAGTAAATAATGTATTTGATAACCATGTATAAAGTTGATAGTGATTGAAAGGGTATAAGAGAGTTTATGTATGAGATGTCAGAAACAAATATGCAAAGGAAACAAGTTTCAATAAGCCCTTCAAGGGATCTTGTAATTCAAAGGTATATGCCATTGGTTTTCAGTGGTATTAAGGGTTTCCCTAGTTTAATTCATAAGAAGATTAGGAAATATTTGCATAAATATACGGGGCAAAGTGCAGAATATGCCTCTAAGCATCTTCAAACATTCAAGGATGTGATGGGGGATTGTGAGATAGATCATGAGGATGTTGTTATGAAACTGTTTGTTCAATCCTTAAAAGATAATGCTAGGGATTGGTTTTCATATTTACCATCATGTTCTATAGCTTCATGGTGTCAGTTTATGACAACCTGTGTGCAGCAATTTGGTGAAAGGGTAAATCCAAGTGAGGTGAGGAAAATTTTTTATGGAGATCCATATAAGTGAAAAAGAGTTGGTCCCTGTTTTCAATCTTCGATTTGCAAAGGCTATCAGGGAAATCCCAGAAAGTATGCAGCCAAATGATGATGAATGCTTGGTTGTGTATCTTGGTGCATTTGACAGTAAGGTGGGATTCTTGTTAAGGGATAAAGAGCCTAGAACATTACTTCAGGCATACCAAACTTCCATGGACATTGAGAACAACTTGAAATACTCTATGATGAAAGGGTATCTAGCTGCAAGTGTTGATTACCTTCGCATAACTCATACTAGTAAAATTCGAGAGTTTGCTGAACAGAATGCTCATTGTGATAAGAATGCTTTGGAAACTGTAATATATCCACCATTACAGTGTGATGATAATGATTAAACCCAAGTTGAAAGACAGTTCAACTTGAGTAGTGATGATCAAAACTCTTTTGTGCAAGAATTGTATGAAATGAAGAGACAAGAGGGAGAATCTCCATATCAGTCGTTTTTGAGATTTTTGGATGCTTTGATAGATATTCAAAAAGATTTCAGACCTGAGGAGTCTGTGTCATTGATTTTTTTTATGAGATTTATGAACCCAGGTTGAGTACTTTGGCAGAAGAATTGAAGACCTATAGCTTTGATCAAGTACTTGATTGTATAGAGATTGCAGAATCAGCCAAGAGTATATTTGTACAAAATGAAGATGATGCTTGCCCTTTTGAAGAGTGTTTGACAACTGCACAAAGGCTTGAGGTGAAAGGTGATGGAGGATTAAGCGAGACACCCATTTCTTTTCCATTTCATGATTATAATGCACATGTCACTGAGGTTTTGTTATAGGCTAGTGATTGTGATTTTAGAAGTGATGATTGCATTATCGAGGATGAAGTGGAACTTTTCCCCTTACCAGAGTTTTGTGGTAATACAGACCCTCATGATCTTATTTGTTATCAAATGAGGGGAAAAATTAAATAATGAATACTTAGAGTATACTCCAGATGTGTTGGCAATGGAACATATTTGTTGTGTAAATATTGAGGAATTTGAAGACAGTGAGGTGTGTGTTCAATATGGTGATCTCAAGAATAATACTGGAGGTAACCAAAATATTGATGAATATATTGGTACTATTGATATTCCTGACTGTTTGTATGAAGCTGAGATTGATTGGTTGTCACCTAGTGTCATTGATATTGCTGGTGAAAAGTTTTCAACTTATGATGAATGTGTCATTGATATTGCTGGTGAAAAGTTTTTATCTTGTATTGAAATTTTCACTTATAAATTAACACATACAGCGGGTGATATTGAACATAAGGAGGCCAATGCACACAACTATTTACCTATTTCCCTTGTTGAAGTTGGTTTGCTAGAGCCTGCCATTGAGGTTTTCCATTTGGGAATGGATGATGGAATGCATGAGGAGATGTATTGTGAGACGCCTGAAATGAATATGTTCATACATTTCCTGGAGCAAGAAGTGACTTATGATTCCCTTTTCTATAGTATCATGAAGTGTTCTAGAACATCTTAACACAATTATTGGAAATTAGGCTTATAGTGTAATCATCAGGGTGAAGATTCCCCAAATTATGCATCTTCTATTTTATGCAACAATGGTTTGTACAACATGCACAAAGTTTTTTATGGGGTTTTTCAGTTCGATGTGCAAACTAATTTTGATGCCATGTTTTTTGATGTTGAGTTGTGTGATGTCAAGAATCGGATGGATTATGAATGTTTCTATTTCTCAGTTCCAGTGAAACATGACCAAAAGCAACCTAAGGTAGAAGGTCACTATGATTATGAATTTCAGTTGATGATAGATTGCATATTGTAGATTGATAGAGTTATTAGTGGCATTGGAAAGCATAGTGTTATAGTGGGACATGTCAATAACCAAGCTAATTTGTGGGAAATTCATGATAGAGGTAAAATTTGCAAATTTGGTTTACTCCAAGTAGTAGAGAATTTTGTTTTTGACAGGGGTAAAATCTGATTTCCCTTGTTTAGGGGCCTGGTGCCACCAAGTTGGATGTAAACAAGTTCCAATTGACAAACATGGTAAAACATTCTTCAAGGTACTTATGATTCAATGATCTCGTCTGTGAAACAAGAGATTCTGGAATCTGGCTATGCCCACAGGGGGCATACATCCCCAGTCAGAGCCACTGATGGGACTTCTAAAATTTGTCAAAATTTTGCCTGGTTTGGGCATGTTTGTTTACCTTTTTATGGCTAGGGATCTAATGCTTAGTGTTTAGGGTTTTTTGTTACCCATGTAAATTTGATTGATACCTTTTGAACCCTCACGTTATATTTTAGCATTCACCTGTTATTGGGGGTCACTGATCTCTTAAGTCATCTAACTGAGCCTATTTTTTTGTGTTGTTACCGACCCCTTTTCACTCGACCTATCAGTCTTCTCTTTCTATTTGGGTGTTATTATTATTTTGCCTATGTCGGGTGGTTTTCCCTAAGTTTGGGTGGGACTAAATTATTGTGCCTCTAAGGGTTTTTCCGGTCATCCCCACTGCTATAATTATTTTTTCCTATTTAGTTTGGCTAACTGTCGGATCATGGGTTCTAATCTGGACCGTTCCTCACAGACCTCGCAAGGTTTCCTACTGATGTCACTAAAGTGGTGTGAGGTGTGTGAGATGCCGCCATCTGTCAAGTACGATAGGTGGGGCTTGTCCTGATGCGTCTGTAGTAACAAGTGGGTGTCTTTTCAATGGTGAATATTAAATGATAGGGATTAATGATGACCGTCCCTCGTAAGCCTCGCACGAGCGGATTAATGTTTTTGAAAATGCCATGAGGTTTGCAAGCTGGTGACACATGGCTTGGCTCTACAGAATGAGGGGGTTGGGTGGGGCCTGCTACTCGGTCGCGGTTTCTTGATTGCGAGGGTTATGATTGGCTGCTACTTTTCCTAGGCGGTGATATGGATTTTTCAACGATCATTGACTCAATCCAAGTCGTCTGACTTTCCAGGTCTTTTCACATCGACGGTTTGAATTCAAAGGGTTATTATTCACCCATGTGAGGATTATTTGCGCTTTGCAAGTTATTCTCATTAATAGCATGGGTTTTTCAATGGATTTCCTCCTAATTTCCTTGCATGCAAGTGGTATCCACCTGATAATGCAATGATAGGCTCTGCGTCATTTTCCATGAGCTCACAATTATTTTGTGGTGGCGATGTCAGCCACTAATCGCTTGTTTTACTCATATTACAATTTGAGCAATTAATGTTCCTTGCATCGGCTTTCTCTATAAATGCCTGCTAATTTTCTCATCAGTATCATCACATTTTAAGTTTGTTTGCTTGCAAGGGATTGATTTGCTTGCTTATTTTTGAGCTAGCATCTTCAATGGATCAGTCAATAGTACAACGGAGTGCTCGGGTGAGTGTAATGAATTTACAACACAGGGAGAAAAAAATTGTTCCCAATACTTCTAGAACAATCACTCAAAGGGTGGAGACAAGGTCTGGGCATTCCACATCACCTGTCGAGCTCTCTTCGGGCTCTGATGGTGAGGGGTCCAAAACCGATTCGGACTACCACAACTACTTTGTGGCCCTGATTGAACTCATGGGAGTTGATGAGGAGGTGCTAGCAATTTCTCCAATTAATGTGGTGGCACCATGTAAGGTTTCAAGATCTAGTGCTAGTACTAGCAGGGGTAAGGAACTGGTCTCGCTTCTTACTGAAGCGAGAACCAAGAGCGGTTGCTTGTATCAAGGCAGTGTGGTTACTCAGGGTGTCAAGAAATGAGTGGTGTTGCTGGGGTAGATCTTTTTTTCCATTTGATGTTATTCTCAGCGGTTCGAGCTTGATGCAAATGTGTGCATGGGTGGCAGTGTTTCTTGTCTTTTTCGGCTGGCTATAGGGGTGTAACCGTTTTTTGATTCCTCTACGCGTATTGCAGTTATTTTTGATGATGAGGAGTTTTTTGAAGTGAATTTGAATTTCATTTGGTAAAAGTGAAATTCATTTTGAAATGAACAATGGAGCCCTTTGCTTGTTGCTCTCCTATTCTATAAAGGATATTTCATGGCTCATTGTTGGGGTCATATTTTTTTATCGTAAGGCTTAGGTTGTGTACAAAAAGATTATATTGTGGTATTTTGGAAGGTTCTAGTTGGAAAATCATTCCATGTCGGGTGTTGTATAAAATAAGCATGCTATTCTTTTATAATAACTGGTATCAAGAAATCTACAAAACAATTAAGACAATTGCTCTCCTGTGTACATATCATGGATTATGAATGGATTTATCAATGGTTTCTTCATTCAGTTTCAATGGTATATTTGGATGTGTAATTAGTTTTCTTGCTTTAGCTTAATGAGTTAATCAAATGCTTGAAAAGTAATTACAAGTCTATGATAATGTATTGAGGATTTACTAAGGAGTATTATTTTAATTAATGGAAAATCTCATAATGTAAGGCATTATAATGATGAGTTCCATAATATCAGGGTTATGTTTTATGTGACTCCTGCCCAATTGGATGAGGCACTGGATAGTTCATTCCAGATCTTTTTTAGAAGTGCAAGATAGTAGCCCTAAACGTAAAGTTTCAAGATCTGAACATTTAAAAAATCATTGTCTGTCTCTTTTGAGATACAAATCTTACATTAAGTTTGCTTTCCTAGCTCTAGATAGTCGTTATTGTTCTTTGTTTTACCAAGAATAGAGTAATTGCTATCTAGTTGCATTAATGGGGAATGTATCTATATGCAGAAGTGTTCTTAAGGCATAAACCATTTTTATGAACACATTTAGGAAAACCCTCCTTGGTTTCACAGAGCCTAAAGTGTGGGAGATCTCAGTTGTTGACTGAATCTCGTTAGTTGGCCATTAGCTTTGTAATTTCTTGAGTATAGAGTTTGGAAACCTCTTAGATCATTTATGAAGCCTTAATGGGTAAGTTAAAACACCAACATATTAAATTATCTTAATTTATTCATATGATTCAAGGACCATCACATCATCCTTGTATAAGTTGTATATGTGATATGTCATTGATAATATGAATGAATATAGGTCAATCAATGTAAGATCAACCTTCTTTGACAATATTTTTCTCTTGATCAACAAAAGGATATTGAAGCATAAATAAGATAAAAGTATCAAGTGGTGAGAGATAATTTGATCAATAGATAAAATAATTTTAGATTATTTACCTTTAAGTTACTAGAAGGCAAGGGAAAGTGTCTTTATTCACTCAACCTTTAGGTAGTCAATCTATTTGCTCCACTATTTTGTTTGATAATATCATTGTACATAATAGTTACTATTGTGTGGTCTCACAACATGCCCCAAGACTATAAGACTTGGGGACCCCAAGTGAAAACTAACACTTATGGTAGGTGTTGGCTAGTTAGAAAGATCACCAGAAGTGAAATGGCAAAGAGAAATATTTTAGAAAAGAGCACTTTGTATTTCAAGTGTACCGAGTACCGGGAAGTCCAAAAATTGTAAAAGGTAAAGCAAGGTGTTGAGCAAAGCATTTTGATCCAAGAGTTAAGGTCTGGTAAATATGGAATTTCTAGTAAAACCCAAAGTCTAGGAAAGTTATGGGAAAAGTTGAGTATCGGGTACTAGATATCGGGTACCGGGTAACAGAGCAAAGAAAAGTTTAAATTCTTAAGGTTATCCAAAAAAATTGATGGTCGGGTAACCCGGTCTGAAAGATAAATACACAAGAATATACAATTTTCTTGAAAGCGTGTTATTTATGATGAATTTATAATGATAACAAATTAATGATGGTTTGATTTACATGATATTTTTTATAAATGATTTTAAAGGGATTTAATGGGTGGAATTTGTGATTGTAGGAGAAACAGATTGCGATGCAAAGTTCGAGTATGGACGATCAGGAAAACTAAATTTGCAAGAAGATCTGATGATGTTACTAGGTTCAATGATACACTTTGGAGGCTCATGCTGGAATAAATTTTGTTGAAATAGAGCATCAGGTACTGGAAAATTGAGACTCTATATTTTAAGCATGCAGCGAAAGAGTGTATACATTTCAAGGACTACTTATTCTTGGGAATGTTCAAACCGAGTTTGAACCTGAATGTAGGAATTGAAGTTCACTTGATCATTCTGTATGTATGGGAATTTCCTACATTTTGTTTGGTTCCAAGAAAGAACTCTAATAAAAAAAGAGATGAAACACCTAAAAGACATCAACATGTAAATGAAGGTTGACCTTCATTGAATCCATTTGCAATTCTCTTGTTGGTCACCACATTCCACGTGCCTTGATGTGATTCATCCCTTGGATTTCCTCTCATGTATTTGTCTTATCCTACCTGTGTCTTATTTCTATAAAATGCTAGAGGATACTTCTTTTTAAGTTAAGTTCAAAATTTGTGGATATCAAAAGAGCCAAAACTTCTCTAAGTTTTGTTCATTTTTCCTACTTTCTAAATCATTCAGGTCTAAAAACTTGTACGCACATAGAGCTTAATCAATATCTAAGCCAATTTGATAGCTACCTATCTCATGTATCTTTTTAGCTAGTTTTTTTAGTTCAACGAAACAAGACTGTGTGCTGCACCATTTAAGGGTGCATGCAGAACCTACTCGGTGTCCAAACTAAACCCCCTTCTTTAAAAGATTGCACCATTTTATGTCTAGCTATGAAGCAATCTGGTGAAGTATAAAGAAATTTGCTTTGATTTGATTATATCTTGGGGCATGCATGGAGAATAACTAGGAGAAATTTTATTTTTTAGTATTTTGATGCTTTATTTTAGATTAGATGTTTAAATTTTAGAAAATGTTCCAAAAAATAGATGAATGAATGAAAATTTATTGAAAAACTTTCGTTTCTATGAAATTGTTGAATGCTTAAAGCTAAATCTACTTAAGTGATAGAAAAATTGTTTGATGATCATGAAATATTATTGCAAATCTATTGATTTCATGAGATTATTTTATAATTGAATTGAAAATCTTGTATTTGATGCTTATGATTCTTAATGAAATCGGGGGTAACTGTAGACCCCTTGAGATTAACAACAATGTCACATCATACCCTAAAGTGAGCCTAGTATGCTCAAGACCTGAATATTGGGTACTTGGGATTAAGCTAAGTCAACCTCTTCCTATTATATGGACGCCTTAGGTTTCCTCGGTTCAGTCTTTGAAGAAGATAGGTTCTTCGTGATTTGTCTGTGAAGATTTTATTTGCACTATTGGTTCGAGTAACATCATAATCAAAAAGAATCGGCGCTAGAAGGAGGGGCTCGATTTTCATATATATATATATATATATATATCTTTTCCTCCGGGTTTTGTTTAGGAATCTATATTAGTTATGGGTTTAAGAGTAGCTTGTAAGGTGAGAGCCTCATGCAATCTAGTATGTCAAAAATGGAAGTGGAAAAACTTCAAAAAATCCTTAACCAAAGATTATATCCTTTGAGTTTATTCACCTTTGGTAGAGTCACCGAGTGTAGAATCCATGATACAACTGATCACGATGAAATCGATTGTAAAAAAAATTAACTAGGGTAAGGGTATGTGCAGAATCATGATGGGCCAAAAAGTGGCAATGAGAAAAAAATCACGTTTTGGATCAACTCAAAAATGCGGAAATGCCAAGTTGACTTTTCTAGGTTTGAGTGTCAATACATTTAGCCGAACCAAATCCCAAACCTAGTTTCTACAAATCGGATATCCGATTTGGATTGGATATTTGATTTGTGGAAACATTATATAAAAAATAGCCGACTCTTATAACTTCATTTCTCACAGTTTGCACGCGGGCACACAAGGAAAGCGAAAATCCGATATGCACTTCTATCAGAAATCTGATTTCAAAGGTAAGTATTTGGTTTTTTCAATGTTGTAATTGATTTTTCAAGTAGATTCTCTTAATTTGAAGTACGTTTATGAAATTTTTATCAAAAATAGGGTTTTCTATTGATTTTTATCAAAAACTAGAGTTTACATTGAATTTTTATTAAAACTTAATGTTTCTAAATGGATTTTGATTAAAAACTAGTGTTGTTGATGTATTTTTATCAAAAATTAGAGTTTGTTATGGATTTATGTGAAAAAGTAGGGTTTTTTTGGATTTTTATTAAAAACTAGGGTTTTTTTAATAATAATTTCATTTATATTTTGTAATTTCAATTAGATTAATTAGTTTTTAACTTTAATCAGGTATTATGGCTGAGAATGAAAATCCACAAATGTCAAACGCTCCACCACCTCTGCAGCCAAATGCTCCACCACCTCCACAGCCACCAATTGAAGACTTAATTGGTGAAAAATTGGGGCAATTGAGGGGTATTTGTGAAGTTTATAAGACAATCCCTCGATTGAGAGATATGACAAACACATTGAAGGAAATAATTAAAAATATAGAAACCCTCTCCACCCAACATAATTCCTTTCATTCGTGGCGAGAAGGCATGAGGGAATATTATGGATGTGAATTGTCTTACGATGATGTGAAAGATCTCCAAATAGCCTCTTTATTCATTGACCCCTACACCGGTTTGCCAGTGAATGTTAATAAAACAAAACTTTCTATAAAATGGTTCATGCATAGGGACATTGTAGCTAACTTTTGGGATCGTTGGTGTATGGTTTTTGATAAACCACCGAACAATAATTTTGATATACCATTTTACTTTATTAAAACATTATATGTTGAGTTTGTGTTAGGGCATCAGGTCAATTACTTTGACATTAAACCCTTCCAAGGCATCGATGGAGGTATGCCCCAAGATAGACCAGGGGCAGTTAGGGTAGTCCCACTCCCAAATGTTTCCCTTCCACCCCTTCCTTCACCATGTCCAATATATCATCCAGAGATTATCCAAGATGCGGCCACACAGACTATTCAGGCTATTCACTCTTTGAGTGGTCATTTGGTTTTGCATGCTTCTACAGTAGCTCAGCCACATTCTGGTGATGTTGGCAAAGGCTTGAGTGCTGCTGCATCATCCTCCTTAGGTCCAGATATTTGTGTGCCACATACTTGCACTATGTGCCGCTAGATATGCTTGGGTCCTCTTGTACAGCCTGTTGAGCATCCCTTGGACACTTCTAATTATGACCTCCATGATTTGGACATTATAGATCAGTCACAGGGGAGTGGAGTGCACCCTACAGAGTCCTCTCCTGCTAGAGAGGGGGATGCTGGAATAGTGACATAGGTAAGATTTAAGTTGTAATTTCATAACTTACATTTGTTTTTAAATGAATATTAATAAAAGATAGTATCAAGTACTAATATTTATTTACATGGTCTATTTAATAGTTGATGTCTGAGGAGGAGCTCACACAGGTGACTGATAGCACCCTTAGGTCCATTTCATTTGGCTTGGACACACACATAGTATATATTTTTGCACTCACTCATTTACATTTTATATTATATACTTGCTTTTCATTTGAATTGTCATTAATGAAATTATATAATAATTTATATTCTTATCTTATTTTCCTCTTGTAGGAAATACCTAGTGCGAGTGAGGTGCAGCCTCGTCTAGACTATGGAGGCGCAAAGTTAGATAAGGGGAAGGTAATTGAACTCAAATTGGATTGAATTAATATTTTTAAGATTTTATATTGATTATACATACATTGACATAGATTGGTAGTTTCATATGTACTTGTCAATTTTATGTACAGGCAATTATGAGCTATACAGATTTGTTGACAAGTGACACACCGCCTAAAGGAGTAGGTATTGGAAAACCTCAAGGAGTAGGTATTGAAACACCTCAAGGAGGAGGTATCGAAACACATAAAGGAGATAAAGAAAAAGATCAACCTAAAGAGGTATGTGTTTATTTTATTTTGTGTTTGGTAAATATGTTCCTATTACCAATAATAGTATGCTAACTTGGATCAATTTTATGTTTTTGTTCACATATATAGATTGACATTTCAAATGTTGGTTTGCTATATTCTAGGACTCCTAACCCTTTGAAGAGACGTATATTTCAGGTAATCAAGATTTCAATTTTAGAGTTCAATTAAAATTCAATGTATATTGATTTGATGTTAATTATTAGATTTTATATTATATAGTATAACTAATCTAAATTGTGGTTTGAATTTTTCTTGTGCAGCTACCTTCAGAGCCAACGAGTTCTTCAAAGAGGCTCCATTTTGATGATCCACCAGTATTTTAGGATGAGATAGACATTTTGGCATGTAAATTTTGAATACATATTGAGATGGCATATGCCACATTTTGTAAAACTTTGTTTGAGTTGGCATCGATGCCATTTTTGTATATGGACATACACTTGATTATTGGATAATTTGATATATAGAAGTTGACAATCGAAATTTAATTTGTTCCTCATGTGCATTATTAAACTCTTTGAAAATTTTATCTTGAGCAATGGTTAAATATCAATGTACAATAGCATAAAAAAGAATGGTTATATTATATAGCTTATATTTATATCACTGATTACATTGCATTACACATCTTTCAAACTCAAATCATTACTTCACATTGCATAACTAACAACTAGATGTTCATAGATGAAAAAATTTCAATTACAATATAGTTTTTACAAAGTCAACCTAAGCAGTTATGCAATTACTTCACATTGCATAACTAAAAACTATGAGCAGTTGTCAATTGTATTTGTTTGTCATTGAATTCTATGAGACAACATTTCTTTGAAGTTTTTTTTCAAATAGTCCACTGCCTTGTCTATGCTACCACATTTTTCATACATGATAGCGATCACATTAAGTTGTAGCAAATTAAATGATAGCCTATGGCTATTTAATTTATACTCATTCTATTTAAATGGATGAGGCCAACCTTCCTTGATATTATTTTGTAATTTATTATTTTCAAGAGAGGCCAACCTCCTTGAAGAGTCACCTTATTTTGTATAAATACAAGGTAATTTTTGTTCATTTCCTCAATCAGGTTCATTCAGCATAATTCGCATTCCAAGCAGAAGTTTTCACTTGAGCAGCAGCGCTTCATCTTGCAGCAGCAGGCTGATTTCAAGGAGAAGCATATTCGATTGTATCTTTGCATCTAGGAGAGGTGCTATTATTCATTGTATCAAATTCAGCCATGAGTTGGGCCTGAGTTGTAAGAATATTTCTTGCTGTGTTTATTGTCTTATGTGTTGCATTTTTTGAGTGCTTTCAGTTGTATTATCTGATCATTAAAACACTAACATGGTATCAGAGCGGGTTTGAAAAAGATCGTGTTGGGACCACTTATTGCAGCGATACCTCTATTCCTTCTTTTTTTTGTCTATCTCTATCTTAGTCAAGATGGTGAATGGTTTTAAAATTGAGGATAGACTCGAAGGAGCATCAAAATTCACTTCATGGAGATTCAAAATTATGCTCACTTTGGAGGAAAACAAATTGGTTGAGTGTGGAGAGGAAATTTTATGAACCTACAGATGAGGAAGAGAAAGTTCAATGGAGGAAAAAATATATCAAGGTGAAGAAGATGTTGATTGATTTCGTGAAGGACCATATTGTCCCTATCATCTCTAAGTTGAAGACATCGAGAGAAATGCTTAAGACTTTGGAGGAGATGTATGAGATCAACAACACAAGTCGTGCTCTAGCCTTGAAGCAACAACTTCATCATGTTAAGATGGCGGAAGGAGAATTTTTTATCACCTACTTCGTGAATATTTCCGAATTGAGAGATCAACTCTCTACCATTGGTCATATTGTTGATGACAAAGATTTGACCGTGTTGGCTCTTAATGGTCTTCCTTCATCTTGGGAGTCTTACATTCAAGGAATAAACTTTTCTTGAAGTCAATCAACTTGGATTTAACATTGGTAGCTCCGCAAACCTATTAAGAATAGAGTGATCTGAAAAGGACATCCCTAAATCTATACAGAGGTGTAATCTTGCAAAGTGGTACAACTTTCATTCTCAAACTTGTACGACCAAATGAACTATTCCAACACATCTGGATGGGTATTTTTATGCTAGGTATGGTCCTCTTTTGCACCCAAATACGCCGAATCACTCTGAGTTGCATTGGATCGATGATTTCCCTTAAAGATCCAAAGTGCTAAAAGGCAGCAATATTTGACAGACTATTCCTCAAAATCCATGATGCTTGCAGACTCTTCATCTAATGATATGGGATCATTTTTGGACCATCATCAATAACCTCTCTCGGTTTTTTCTATCTCGAAGGCATTTTCCCGTGGTGATGAGTTTTCAGTTGAGGGAAAAGTTGTCAGATGCAAGTAGTGTAAAGTTGCAAAGTGGTGCAACATTCATTCTCGAACTCGTACGACCAAACAAAATATTCCAACATGTCTAGATGGGTACATTTACACTAGGTATGGTCCTCTTTTGCACCCAAATACGTCGAATCACTTTGATCTGCATTGGACCGACAATTTCCCTTAAGAGTCCAAAGTGCTAAAAGGCAGTAATCTTTGATGGACTATTCCTCAAAAACCATGATACTTACAGACTCTTATGGGATCGTGTAGGGACCATCTACAATAACCTCTCTCGATTTTTGCTATCTCGAAGGTGTTTTCCCGTGGTGATGAGTTTTCAGTTGAGGGAAAAGTTGCCAGATGCAAGCAGTGTAAAGTTGCAAAGTGGTGCAACTTTCATTCTTGAACTCGTACGACCAAACAGACTATTCTAACACATCTGGATGGGTACTTTTATGCTAGTTATGGTCCTCTTTTGCACCCAAATACGCCGAATCACTCTGAGCTGCATTGGATCGGTGATTTCCCTTAACAGTCCAAAGTGCTAAAAGGCAGCAATCTTTGACGAACTATTTCTCAGAAACCGTGATACTTACAAACCCTTCATCTAAGGATATGGGATTGATTTGGGACCATCTAAAATAACCTCTCTCAATTTTTTCTATCTCGAAGGAGTTTTTCCGTGGTGATGAGTTTTCAGTTGAGGGAAAAGTTGTGAAATGCAAGCAATGTAAAGTTGCAAAGTGGTGCAACTTTCATTCTCAAACTCGTACGACCAAAAAGACTGTTCCAACACGTTTGGATGGGTATGTTTACGCTAGGTATGGTTCATCTTTTGCACCCAAATATGCCGAATCACTCTGAGTTGCATTGGACCAGAGATTTCCCTTAAGAGTCCAAAGTGCTAAAAGGCAACAATCTTTGACGGACTATTTCTTGGAAACAGTGATACTTACAGAATCTTCATCTGAGTATATGGGATCTTTTTGGGACCATCTACAATAACTTCTCTCAGTTTTTTAAATCTCAAAGGCATTTTCCCGTGGTGATGATTTTTCAATTGAGGGAAAAGTTGTCGAATGCAAGCAGTGTAAAGTTGCAAAGTGGTGCAACTCTTGTTCTCAAACTCATACAACTAAATGGATTATTCCAACATGTCTATATGGGTATTTTTATGCTAGGTATGGTCCTATTTTGTACCCAAATACGCCGAATCACTCCGAGTTGCATTGGACCGGCGATTTCCCTTAAGAGTCCAAAGTGCTAAAAAGCAACAATCTTTGATGGACTATTCCTCAAAAACCAAGATGCTTACAGACTCTTCATCTAATTATATGGGATCATTTTGGGACCATCTACAATAACCTCTCTCCGTTTTTCTATCTCGAAGGCATTTTCCCGTGGTGATGAGTTTTCAGTTGAGGGAAAAGTTGTCTGATACAAGCAATATAATGTTGCAAAGTGGTGCAACTTTCATACTCAAACTCATATGACCAAACAGACTATTCCAACACATCTAGATGGGTACATTTATGCTAGGTATTGTCCTCTTTTGCACCCAAATATGCCGAATCACTCCGAGCTGCATTGGACCGACGATTTCCCTTAAGAGTCCAAAGTGCTAAAAGGTAGCAATCTTTGACGGACTATTCCTTGAAAACATGATTCTTACAGACTCTTCATCTGATTATATGGGATTGAATTGGGACCATCTACAATAACCTCTCTCAGTTTTTTCTATCTCGAAGGCATTTTCCCGTGGTGATGAGTTTTCAGTTGAGGGAAAAGTTGTCAAATGCAAACAATGTAAAGTTGCAAAGTGGTGCAACTTTCATTCTTGAACTCATACGATCAAATGCATTGTTTCAACATGTCTGGATGGGTACGTTTACGCTAGGTATGGTCCTTTTTTGCACCCAAATACGTCGAATCACTTCGAGCTGCATTGGACCGACGATTTCCCTTAAGAGTCCAAAGCACTAATGTCAATGAAATGTGGGAGCAGAAAGATTTAAGGTTGGATCAAGATTCTACAAGTCCTATCTCTTGCATCAGAAAAATCTTACCCAATCAACTTGAATCAATACATGGGAAATGAAATTCACATGAAATTTTTACATTTTTGTTTTTCAAAAAAGTGGCAAGCCACTATAATTTGTTATATATAAATAGGATATATTACAAAACCTGGTTCAAACGAGCATACCGACAGGAAAGAACTAGGAAGAAAACCTTTGATTGTAGCTCGATTAAGTACAAAAATCTTTTTACATTTTAAACATACCCTTTATACAATTCCAGACATTTGACCCGTATTTCAAAAAACATCACTGGATATAGATTATTCCTATACATAGTTATGACCTTTTTACATTGTTTCACATTTCAAAATTTTCCTATTTGAGGAATTCAGGGCACAGTCTTCCACAAGAGTAGTATGTTGGCGTTTTGGAGTGACAAGCACCTGTACAAACCATCAAGGCAATAGTTAAACTGCATACAATAGAAAATATGCTTAGAATAACCAATCTATATTATTGTAATTTGTCACATACCTCTCTGAAAGGATCAGAGTTGCCTATTGTTGCAGTAGGTCCACGATCAATCATACCAGGAATATCACAAAATTTATCAAATGATAAATCTATAATGTCACAACAAAAAAGATGCTTAGACTAACAAATCTATATTAATCTAAACAACCTGAATGATGATGAATTGGTAATGAAAACTATAAAAAAATGCTTTGAATAACCAATCTATATTATTGTAATTTGTCACATACCTCTTTGAAGGGATCAGAGTTGGCTATTGTTGTAGCAGGTCCATGATCAATCGTGTCAGGAATATCACAAAATTTGTCAAATGATAAATCTATATTTTCACAACAAAAAAGATGCTTAAGAATTGTACCTTCTATTCTTGAATATGCTATTCAAGTGTGCCTGAAGGGTCGTCTATTTGCTTAAGAGTATCCAATATTGCATCATGATTACCATTACTAAGTGTCCATATTTTTTTTGTTTTTGGTTTGGCATGATGCTTCAACAACTTAACATTTGTTACTAGAACTAGGTGTGAATACATGAGAATAATTTTGTCTTTCTCGTAGTCTTCAAATGCAGGTATAACATTCTTTCTAATCATGTATGTTCACAACCAAGTTCTTGCAACCACAACTGAACCTGTAGGATACATGAACCCATCATCATCTTCCATCAATTGTGTTAGCTTGTTCTTTACCCACACACATCGAGCCAACCAATATTATGATCTCTCTTCATTCCCCTGCGGTGCAACAACTGCAAAACATGTCTTGGATGTAGTAGATCTGAAAGCCGGTTATAATCAAGTGAACTTTCCATTGTGTAATTTTTCATGGATATAGTTTGAGATAAAGGAGTTAGATACTATGGAACCCATGTATCCACCCACTCACCTGACTCGCATTGATCCCACTCGCACTGAATACAACTCTGACAAAAACAAGCCAACTGTCGTGTCCAAATGGTCCATGTGCTTGCATATGAACTTTGAAATGAATGCATCTTTGAAGAATCTTTGAAGAATCTTTGATTGTATGACAATCCAATCTGCCTCCCATTGTACCCTCCTCAACCAATCGAAAAAATTTGTGCATTGTTGAATCAAGTGTCCCTCCTTGTGATAATGTTGAACTACACCAATCAACAATAGAATGTGCATCACTGAATTTTGCTCCTGAAATATTCAATTGCTCCTTAACTAGAGATCTCTTTACACATGCACTTGCTCCATCATTATCCCCTTTCCCATGCCCAGATTCAAAAAATCTCCAAATATTAGGTACACTTCTTTCTACATGCATTCTCCTCAACCAATAAAACATATGAGTATTCTTGAATTGACCTATGCAGTTATCTGACCAAATGAGATGTTGGCTCAGTGCTATATCATGCTCCTACAAGAACTCAAAAAAATTCTTGAAACAATGTTGGACATACTCATGTGAGTGAGATCTATCATCACTCATATAAAAATGATACTCTCTGATTATCTTTCGATCCTCCTCTGTACTACCAGGTTCATGTCTAAACATTATGTGGACAAAAATAGCAATCTGAATGGAATTGTAATACTGAGATTGTACCTCATTTTGTGGTTGCAATGTGTAGTTTTCAGCAAAATCAACAACTGATATAATAGTTCCAATCGGAAAAGAGTCCTTACATATCCTGAATTGTTGATCCAACCACTGAGACCTATGACTATGCCTTGCATATTTGTAGAAAATATTGTCCTTAAAATCTAAAATAAAATCAGCAACACTACATTCTTTTGTAACCAACTCGCATCTAGAACCTTCACCTCCACTCTGCAAAGTATATTTGACTATCTCATATCTCTTTTTCTCAACAAGATTCTTTCCAAATTCATGTTCGAAACCCTCATGAAAACATTGAACAAACTTTGACAAGCCACCACATTGTGAGTACTTCATATTTAAACAATCATTTCTATAGAAAAAGGAACCATCATCCCTAGAACATAAAAATAGATCTAGCAAGTCCCTTGATGATTTCGAAAGATGCATTGCACCACACTCCTACAACATTTCATTAGTATGCAAAGTAGAACGGATATAGCATAATAGTTCATGGTACATTGAAAACTCCACATGGTATTTGCAATAACAAGTATTACGAATCTTAAGAGGCACACAATAAAATGGCTTCAAACCTTCAAAAGTTCTTTGCGAGATTTCCATATTTGGATGTGATTGAATAAATTTGTTGAACAACATTGTTTGGCTTGATTCCAAGAAATGTTTAGGATGTGGTTTACGGTCTCGACTACCAATTCTTAACTTTAAAACGTCCTTTGCATTGGGTGATACTCTAGAGTTATCATGCCAAAATTGCTGAATTGTCTGCTTTACGTTATCGGTTAGCTTCTTATCAACACGTGGAAGCCTTCTGACAAAAGCCCATTTATCATTTTGAAGAGGATCATCTATTCTTTCTCTTCTTGCAAGTGCTCTATCCAAAGTTTTATGATTTAAGTCAAAATCAATACAAGTTTGTCTCATAAAGCGAGCCTTTTTCAATTGATGGCTTACTAGGGTGGTTGTAATGACTCTCTAAGCAGCTCTCTTATCTTTTTCCTTGTTATTTTTTCCAATAGACTTGAGAGCATTAAAAATATTTTTGACAATAATAGAATTTTTTTTGGTCCTCTTCTTCACACGAATCTTCAATTTGGCTAGTAAAGGTCTCATCTTTTGCATCTTTAGCAATTGTACAAAAATTTGGCATTGCTCGGTCAATGTCTTATCACTAAAATATTGGTTGAAAAGTATTCTAGCCCACAACCGAACAGTTTGTGTTGACCTCTTGCCTTCAAAATTGTTTATAATGTTATCATCAATTTCAACTAACCATTTAGGGGTCCTTGAAGGTCTTGAATTTGGAATATGTCTTTCTTCCACACAAGGTTCTTCATTTCTCATGTAATCTGGTGAAACATAATTTACACTTGCTTCAATATTATGTTCAACATCTTCATTTCCAACATTTTCACCTTGAACATTTTCAATATCAATTTGAATAATTTCATTCCCAATTTCAATATCATGTTCAACATCTTCAATTCCAACATTTTCATTATCAATTTCAATATTTTCATTCCCAATTTCAATACCATGTTCAACATCTTCAATTCCAACATTTTCACCTTGAAATTTTTCAATATCAATTTGAACATTTTCATTCCCAATTTCAATATCATGTTCTACATTTTCACCTTGAACATATTCAATTTCCTCTTCACTTGAAAGGCCATAGGGCTCAGGTTCACCAATATTTAACATACCTTGTCTTTTCTTCCTATGACCTTCTCTATCTCTTTGTCTATATCCTTCAATTTGTTCTTTTGTCAACTTTCTCTTACATTTTTGCTTCCGACAACTGCTGCTCCCCATTATACCAAATAAAAGATGCTAAAAAATCATTATGTATGACAAATTTGAGTACAAGATGCTCAAAAAAATTTATCTTTGTCTCTTCCTATTTGAAACCGTGCGTTTGTTGCTTGCAAAGTGTTGCAAATAGAATGTAGGGTCCATTGGAATGCACAAAAACGGCCCACATGGGATTTTTCTATGACCCACAAATCCGATATCCAATATAATCGGATATCCAATTTTTACACACATAGACCTAAGGGTTAATGATAGTGAGTGGGAGAGAGGGAGGAGAGTGGGAAGGAGGGAGGGAGAGTGGGAGGGAGAGGGAGAGGGAGAGGGAGAGAGGGAGAGAGGGAGAGGGAGAGGGAGAGTGGGAGAGTGAGAGAGTGAGAGG
>CM021108.1:565613288-565856971 GCA_007115665.2 Sequoiadendron giganteum | reverse complement strand
AGAGAGAGAGAGAGAGAGAGAGAGAGACTTGAGAGAGATAGAAGTGGAGAGAGAGAGAGGGAAAGAGATAATATTTAAATATTTTATATATTGGTAATATATATATATATATAAATATTTATAGATTAACTAAAATATTGAAATGATATTTAAATATTATACATTTAATAATATATTATATATTAAATACATAATTCGGTAAGAGATTGTCATAAATTGTATATTAAATATATTACATTATAAAGTTTATTGGATATTATATATTAAATTATAAACTTTATTGCATTTTTAAATCATATATTAAAGACTATATATTTTTTAAAAAACTCACATCTAAAACATATCATATATCGAATTCAAATCGGATATCGGATTTGAATCGGATATCCGATATGCTAACACAAAATTTAATGCCTAGGGATTAGGCTCGGGATTTGGTTCGGACCTGCCAATCCTAAAAAGTCAACATGTAAAACGTGTTTAACAACTTACCTTGCTTTTCCAAACTTCGCTCATGTGGCTAACGACTTTTATTTTACCCAAAATTGATGAAACAAAAAGGGTTTGTAAAGGACCTTCTAAGATTTCTACCAATATAAATTATATTTTACTTAGAATCTAATAAATAATAATTATTTATTTTTTATTGGAATTACGACTAAAGTCCTGATTGATAGTCTGATAGAAAAACATATATAGCTTTCAAACGGTATCACATTTTTTGAATCCAAAACATGTATCACATTCTATACTTGGCATACTATAGGATTAAAAAAAAAATGAATTTCATGAAGTTTTGACCAAGTTAAGGTGGTCAGACATACAGGTTTTTTATATTTTTTAAAAGTTGTAATAAAAAAATCATAATTAATTATTTATTTGAAAAAAAATTACAAAAAAGTATGCATCACATCCAAACATGATTCCTCTACTTATATCTAAAATCTTGTAAAAAAATATTATCATTTTATTATGGTTAGGGTGGTCAGACAGACACATACTTCTTATTTTTTCCCTGAAATTTTAGTACTACTGCATTGAAATTTCAAATTTTCACCAAATAGATTTTTTTTTTACAAAAATTAACCTAGTAGTTTAGAAAATACATTCAATTTGCCACATATTCTATTCTTACATATTTTTGAAATAATATAGATAACTTATTCAAATTTTTATGTCAAGTTGCCCAACTTTGATTTTCTGAATTTTCATTGCCACTTAAGGGCCTCTTTTTTCCATGATGATCCTACACACACCCGTAAGTTTGGATACATATAAAGTGATTTTGTTAATGGAAGAAGTTTTAACTGCTAAAAGAAAGGAACTGTTAACAAGAAATATTTTGAATTCTAAAAAAGAGTATAACCCTAGTGAAACTGAAAATGTTAGAAAATTAATTGATACATCAAAAAGGTTTGTTATCTACAATTGTTATGAAGAAAATCTTAAGGTTTTGCAAGAAAACAGGTGAGAATGTCGAGATTCAGAAATATGGCATAGAAAACAAGGAAACAACATTAATGAGTCATCATTCTTTTCACATGTGGAGAATGTTGGTGAAGAGAAGGAGAGGGAAAAATGAGCAAGAGACGCATGCTTTTCGTTCCAAACTAAAAATTCACAAGCTAAAAAGAGAAGTTTTCTTGATTCCATGCAAGATACAAAGTATCAAGTTTTTACTTTTATTTCTCTAATAACAATAAAAATTGTGATATCTCTTGGTCTGACAAAGTTCAAAGTGAAGACAAGGTCAAAGACGTGAAAATTTTTGAAGGAGGAGAAAATCAAGAAATGGACAAGATTGTTCATGGAACTGAACAGAGTAAAGAAGAAAACCATGAACTGAGACCGAAGGAAGGTAGAGTATTGACAAATCAATGAAAGTGTGTGCAATCAACCTTTAATGAGGTCATTTTCATACATATGAGCCAATTTATTGGTAAGTGCACCTTTGAATTTATGTTTGTTAAACATGGAAAATTTAAAGTGATTCATTGTTATAGTAAGACATTTGAGATTTATTCTAGTGAATTCAAGGATAAACCTATTGTAATTCATACCAAAACAACAGTAAAAATAGTTATCGAGCTTAAAATAAATTTCTTTGTTAGGGTTAGTCATTTGCTAGAATAAGGTTTTGGTTAGTTAGGGTTAGTTTTTACTTTTGTAGGGTTTGTTTTGTTTTCTTGTTCTTTTTGGTTTTATTTGGCCCCTTTGCATTGGAAAATTCTACTTAATCTATCATACACATGAGAGATAATTCAAGCATTTTGTAACATTGTGCTATGAAATGTAAAATGATAAAACCACGCACAGTAGATACACACTTTAAATGTATGACAAAGATAAATATATAGATATATATGTGTGTGTGTGTGTATTGTGTATATACATGGAGGTACCAAAATTATTGTTGTAAAATATCAAAAAAATCAAACAAAGGGAGTTGAACTACAAGGAAGGGTGGCTATTCAGTCAATTTGGGATTCCTCATCCATCAAAGCTAAATATTCTACATAGGCAATTTTTTGATGAACTTCAAAGTCAAGAGTATGGAGGTTAGTCAGGAACATCTGGAATGGAACTACTAAACCCCGTGTTCTAGGAACCAAGCAATATCATCCATGGAAGGGATTCTGATGGTCGGATGTGTAACAAATAGGACAGTATCCAGATTCTCCAAATATTCAGGTTGCACTATCATATTTGCAACTGAGCGAACATCAACAGAAAGCCCAATGTCAAGGAGTGATGCTACAAAGCGAGAATCCAAGTCAGAATAAGATCGGTAGTAAGCTTTGGATTCTACATATTGTTCTCCAAGGACTAAGCACAAGTTTGGCACAGTGAAGCTAGTAGTCTAAATGAAGAAACAATTTTCAAGCCTTTGAGTCAGAATGTGACCCATGAAAACATTTTGGCAATGAGAGTAGGTCAAGAAAACTGGAGTATCCATGACCTGGAAACAAGCAAGCATTAGCAAAGCATAAATGCAAAATGGTAATCGAAAGAAAGCAAAGTTGTGAAGAATTTGAGAGAACTCAAAATTTATAGAAAATCGTGAGGAAGTTGTGGTACATAGTTGCCTAGATCAAAGTCTAAAAAATTGTAAATGAGGTGGCAACAGGATGAGTTCTCTAGAGCAGAATGTTAAAGCAAATTAATTTTTTACACACAATTGGTGACAATTTGAGCATTCAAATTTGGCTGGTACAAATATTACAAATCAAGCAAGTTAAAGATTTCAAAATTAATGGTAGTCATTTCATTGTGTTTTTATTAAGCCGTATTAATCATGAAGGTGCCCATGTGTGCAAAGTGGAAAGGAAAATGAAGTCAATAAGGCAGCACACATCATCACCTAGAAAATTTGAAAGAAATGATACGGGTGCATTGAGGCATGTGAATTTAATGCAAAGTTTTGTGATCATGTTCAAGTGTCATCATGAAATTTTGATCCATTAATGTGGTGCAGCGCCATCAAATTGGAATTGCTAGCTGAGTATTTAGTAGTTGCAATAAAATTTGATTGGAAGAGTGGTAACTAATGGTTCTAAATTTAGATTTAAATTTGGTGATTAAGTTATTTTCTACTAAATCATAATTTATGCATATCTTCTAACATATAGTGAGTTGCAGTTAGCTAGGATTTGGCATAAAAGTGGTAAATTTAGCCGGGAATACACACCAACACAGAATTATTAAATGAGTTTTTTGGAAGTAGTGAAAAGATGAAGGGATTTGAATTGAATGAAAAATCAAAAGGTAACCTTTCTTACCACTATAATTCTCAACCTAATAGTGGGCTTCATTGCTTGCAAGTTGAAATGAGCTATCAATAAAATATCAAAAAATAAAACGAGCTATCAATGAAATATCAAAAGAGATATACAAAAAAAAAAACTCAACTTTGTAAGCTATCCAAATATCTCTATCAGGGCCATAGACAATTGGTTGGGAGTAGAGCTATGTTAGGGGGAATTACAGAGATAACCTTGTCAGGGCTATGGACGCTTGACTGGTAGCAAGGCTCTATCCTTGGTTGGCTTTAGAGGATTACCAATATATGTATTTCAATGTTAATGAACTGATTTTTTTCATTAAGTTCTAGAAACTGGAATTAATCAGAGCACACATGGATATTTCTGGTGAAATTTTATTATTTTTATGTCAGAATCTAGGTAAAAAGGTAAAGAGATATTATTTTAAAATATGTATAAATTGTAATTTACGATTGGTGATTTAATCCCAAGTTTTGGTTTTATTGGTTGCAAGTTGTTGTGTGGTCTCACAACACGCCCCAATACTATAAGGCTTGGGGACCCCAAGTGAAAACTAACACTTATGGCAAGTGCTGGCTAGTTGGAAAGATCACTGAAAGTGAAAAGGAAGAGAAAAATCTTTTAGAAAAGAGTACTTCATATTTCAAGTGTTTCGGGTACTGGGTACCAAGAACTGAGAAGTCCAAAAATTGTAAAAGGTAAAGCAAGGTGTTGGGCGAAGCGTTCCAGTCCAGAAGTTAAGGTATGGTAAATATGGAAGTTCTAATAAAATCCAAAGTCTGAGAAAGTTATGGGAAAAGATGAGTATCAAGTACTAGATACCGGGTACTGGGTAACAATGCAAAGCAAAGTTTAAATTTTTAAGGTAATCCAAAAAGTCTGATGGTCCGATAACCCGATCTGAAAGATAAATACACAATAATATACAATTTTCTTGAAAGCATGTTATTTATGATGGATTTATAATGATAATTAATTAATGATGGTTTTATTTGCATGAGATTTTTTATAAAAAAATTAAAGGGATTTAATAGGTGGAATTTGTGATTGCAGAAGAAACAGATTGTGATGCAAATTTTGGGTGTGGACAGTCAGGAAAACTAATTTTTTTAGTAAATATGATGATGTTACTAGGTTCAATGATACACTTTGGAGGCTCATGCTCAAATAAAGTTCGTTGCAATAGAGCATCGGGTACTAGAAAACCGAATCTCTAGATTTTAAGCATGCACCGAAAGAGTGTATACATTATGAGGACTACTTATTCTTGGGAATGTTCAAATTTAGTTTGAACTTGAATGTAGGAATTGAAGTTCCACTTGATCATTCTATTTGGAAAATTTTTTTGGTTCCAAGAAAGAACCCTGATAAAAAAAAAGATGAAACACCCAAAATACATTGTGTAGATGAAGTTTGACCTTTGTTGACTTCATTTGCAATTCTCTTGCTGGTCACCACATTCCATGTGCCTTGATGTGATTCGTCCCTTGTATTTCCTCTCATGTATTTGTCTTATCTTACTTGTGTCTTATTTCTATAAAAGTCCAAAGGATACTTATTTTTAAGTTAAGTTCAGAATTTGTGGATGTCAGAAGGGCCAAAACTTCTCTAAGTTTTATTCTTTATTCTTGTTTTCTACATCATTCTGGTCTAAAAATTGTATGCACATAGAGCTTAATCAATATCGAAGCCAATTTGATAGCTACCTATCTCATGTATCTTTTGTAGTTGGTTTTGTTAGTTTAGTCGAACAAGACTATGTGTTGCGTCATTTTTAGGTTCATGCAGAACCTACTCGGTGTCCAAACTAAACCCCTTTTTTTAAAAGCTCATACCATTTTATGCCTAGCTATGAAGCAATCTAGTGAATTATAAAGTGGTTTGTTTTGATTTGATTATATCCTAGTGCATGCATGGAGAATAATCGAGAGAGATTTTATTTTTTAGTATTTTGATGCATTATTTTAGATTAGATGTTTAAATTTTAGAAAATCTTCCAAAAAATAGATGAATGAATGGAAATTTATTGAAAATATTTCGTTTCTATGAAATTGTTGAATGCTTAAATCTAAATCTACTTAAGTGATAGCAAAATTGTTTGATGATAATGAAATATTATTGCAAATCTGTTGATTTCATGAGATTATTTTATGATTGAATTGAAAATCTTATATCTAATGCTTATGATTCTTAATGAAATTAGAGATAACCATAGACCCCTTGAGATTAACAACAATGTCACATTATACCCTGAAGTGAACACAGTATGGTCAAGACCTACTACCAGAGACTTGGAATTAAGTGTAATGCCTCGCCAAGTAACCTTAAAGGAAGTTGCAATTAACATCTTAAGCGAACCAGATTTTTTTTTTATAAAGTGTATTTAACATACACATTCACTTACTAATTAACAACAACCTCTAAGGCTACAAGGTTAGGATTACTTTAACCCACACATACATATTACATATAACCATAGCCTTATGAACTTTATGAAATACACATCATACATCATAAGAATACCACATAACATAATAAGATAATCAACCAAGATACAATCTTATAATCATTAACTTAAACCAATCGTTACATCACTCATTCCCAGAATGAGACAATAGTACATAAGATTACAATTACATAACTCCACCTCTTACAAAAGAGGGATAAAGTATCATATACAAACTGAAATATTACAATGCAAGAAATTACAACAAGAACCGCGAGCTGTCCATCTGGATGTCTCGCCACCAAGTACTGAAGATCGATGGGGACCCAACGGTTTTGGTGCATGTTCCACCCAACCAATGTGGTACCCGAAGGCCCACCCCCCATGCTAGGAGATAGTAACAAAGGAACATGGACAAAGATTCTACTACCTCTAACCAAAGGCAAACTCAACTGACTCATACTGTTATAACCAACCAAATGAATTAACAAGTACAACTCATTCACCATACAAGTACGAATCAAGTACAACTCAAGTACAATACAAGTACAAATCAAATACAATACAAGTACAACTCCAACATCACTGATATAGGTCACATTGCTTCCAGACATAATATTAATCAAGTATGTTCACAGAACCATATACATAAAACAATTAACAACAGTTGTCTTAGATAGAGTGTCATCGCATAGTTTGTCATGAGATCTCCTCTAGGCATTCTTCATAGGCTCCGGCACAAGTAATCCTGGTGACCTCAACCGAATCCCGGCCCTCATACTCACTCATGTGGAATCAACTACCTCTCGCAAGAACAAGATAGTTGATCTTGCCATTCCAAGCCTTCCCACTCATCCCAAGTCTAAACAAGCCCTTGTGTCTATGAGTGAGGTAAAATTATCTTGATTAGTGAGAAGTTAGTTCTAATCTTCTAAGTACATTATTTTAATTATCACTTGTTTAAATCACTCATGAAGGTTATCCAGTTTACCTCTTTGGGCTCTAGCGCCTAACAGAAGCCACTCTTCTATTCGACAACACACACCCAAACAATCCACCAAGGGAACCACAAGTGCATACCAACTAGGAATCATAATCCACTCCAACACAATGAGGAAACAAAAGATAGAACTCACTCCAAACATTTTGGAGGCAATAAACACATAGTCCACTCCTTTCATAGGAGGCAACAAGATGAAACCACATAACAAGGTCACTCCATACAAGGAGACACGGATCCCATAAACCAAGGAGGTACAAACATCCTCGTTCATGAAAATCAGGTAAAATTGAAAAGACGCCATGCACTACCCAAGGGAAAACAATTAGATGGCATAAAGATTCAACAACCTTTATCCTCTAAGTTCTTCTGGAAGACTTATAATTTAGGACTAACACTAAATCCCAAAACCAACAATGCAGCTTGACGACATAGCAACAAAAGCATTCAAATCATCAATCAAATCTAATATTTGGATTTCCTATATCCATACTCATTCAATAGGTAGTGTTGACAAAGTCAAAGACACGATAACTAGATCATCTAAAATAATCATAACCCTTATTTCCCTTTTCATTATTGGAAATCTAAAACAATTAAACTTACTTCCCTTTACTGAATACAAAGAATTAAATCCTTTAAGATAAGCATGAGGAAGATACTACTTTTGGATATACTAAATCCATATCTCTTTCATAATCCAATCACAATGATTCAATTAATCTAAATAGAAATTAATTAAATAACATAATTGATTGCCTTATCAATAAAACAACTTCTTAATTTACTTTTAAATCGACACAAATCCATGCAAGTAAACTTTTTCCATTTCCTAACCAAATCTTACATTTCATTTAATTTCTTTTTTAGAACATGCAATCACTTTAATATAATAAAATATTTTTCTCTATACATTTTCTACACATACTAATCATTTCTTTTAAAACACTAATAATACCCAATTTGCAACCAACAAAATAAAATAATATAAAATATTATTTATTCTCTCAAATGGATATATACCTTCAATATATATATATACTAAATATAAATTAATATATTTAAATATATTTAATCATTAACATATCTTCTATTCTTTACAGAATATCAAATTGTTTAATTCAAAATAAAATATCCCTTATCATTAATTTTTCAAAATATCAATATATTTTTCCAATTAAATCAAATTAATAATTGAACCTTTTACATATGAATTTAAATTCCACAATTAAATTTTAAATTATGCATTCTTTAAATCAAATATTTAACTCGTTCAATTAAACTTTAACATGTCATTTTAAAATAAACAATAATTTCCCCATACATTTATAATTTTAATTCCACTAATCTAATATACAAATTTTATTTAAAATAATATAAATAAATATAATACTTTAGTATTATAAATTATAATATAAAATATTATTAAATAATATTTTAATATTATAATAACAATACCTAAAATATTAATATTTTTATAAATATCAATTTATTATTATTTTATTTTCAGAACAGCCATGGGAAAATAACTTAACAGCAGTCTCATGTTTCAAGCATAAATCAAAAACTACAATCTGGGTATTTACGATTTTTTGACAGGGATAAGAAAATGTTAAAATGAAAAAACCCTTTAAATTTCCTGACAACCCAGTTTGTGTAAATAGAGTTATAGGCGACACAACCAGACCATTTTACCATGAAAAATATAACTATACTGCAGATTTTAAAATCCGTTTTTTTAATAATAAACTGAAGGTTTTATTTTCTAAAATCATTCTAAATGCATTGTTCAATCTCTATGTTTGATTTCAATAACAACAAAATCGATTTCCCCAAATAATTTAAATTCAACTAAGGTTTTCACAATTTTCACAAGCAAAGGCTATAAATTTGTTTAATTCTTTTCTTCTAATATCAAATTTATTTTCTAAAACAGATTTAACAAACAAATCTTTAATCATTACTATTTTAAAGAAAAACAATCAAAAACAATAAAACACAAAGAGAAAAACCTGGTACAAGAAGCTATAGGAAAAGATGAATTTCTGATGCAAGCCTCCTCCAAAGATTTCTTAAATTTTCTTCAATCCTCCAATGAATCCAATCCAAAATCCAACAAATGCAAACAATCTTTCCTTCAATCAATTCTACAATCAAACTTTCTTCAAACCTTTGTGCAAATTTTCCAAAATTTCTTCCCTGCTGTAAAAATGTATTTTTCTAAAAACTTTCCTGCCCTAAAATTAAAACATGTATTCTTTATAAATCAAAAATACCTAATCCAACCCTAATTCACATTACATGCAAATTAGATGTTTCAATTTCAATTTCAATTTCAATTTTTACAACCCTAATTCACATTACATACAAATTAGATATTTCAATTTCAATCTCAATTTCAATTTCAATTTTAATTTCAATTTCAATTTCACTTTTCGAAACCCACTTTCAATTTAAAATGCAATTTCAAATAATAAATTAATTTCCAAAGTTGCAACCAATTTACAAATAAACATTTTATTACAATTTCTAATTTAATTCTCACACGTTGAAATTAAATTCCAAATTTAATTTTAATTCTTTTATTTCCTTTCATTCTCTTGCATCACGTTTAATTAATTAATTTAATTATTTAATAACTAAATTCAACCCCCTTGGATTAAATTTAATTAATTAAATAATTTAAATATAATTAATTAATTTAAATATAAACTTTTATCCACATTGCATTATTTAAATTAAATAACCATCAACATGATTTAAATGCAATTATTCTAACTATCTATTTCCAAATCAAGAATCCTTCAGAAATAAATAACATTAAAGCAAGACATACAATGACTTGACACACACAACTGACGACACACTAAGGCTAGGGCGTAGACTTGACACATGTTACCTAGCTACTATCTCCCGTTCAACTTAACTGTTGGATCGACACGCTCAAACTTGTGAAACTAGGTGGAGTCGATATCATGTACCTGCAATCCTGCAACCAAGTAAACAACATCATACAATATATCCAGCATATAATACACACCGTGAAGAAAAAATCATGGATTCGCAGGGCGCTCGCAAGCGAGTGATGCGAACCCATCCTCTTCACCCATACATTTATCAAAACTGACACTTCCATTATAATTCCAATAATCTCATAATAATATCTCATGCTAACTCTACAACATCATTAATCCATAATGCATGTGAAACAATAATTAGATAACTACATCCCACAATAATAGTTGTCACTCAATAGTAACGATCAAAACATCATAACAAAATGTATCCAATATCAAAGTAACTGCAACCAAACATAGCATAAGACAACTTGAACAAGAATCAAAATGAAGGGGTATTACATTAAGCCAAGTTAACCTCTTCCTATTATATAGACGCCTTAGGTTGCCCTGGTTGAGTCTTTCAAGAAGATGGGTTCTTTGCAGTCTATCTATGAAGATTTTATCTGCACTATTGATGCGAGTAACATCATTGTCAACAGTTACATTATTTCGTAAGCTACAAAAAATATTAGACATACATAAAAATAAAGACATCATGTGTTAGTCAAGTCATCCTTTTCTCAATTATAACTTCAACCAACTTATGTACACGTGTATTTGGGAAAAAATAAAATTATAATTATTAGAATTGTACATATATCATTTTAAAAGAAATACCAAACAATTGACTGAAATAATAAATTTAAATATATAATATAACAATATTTTACAACATATAAAATTAATATAAATAATATAGTTAAAATTTATAATAGATTAAAAGATCAGAAATATACTTCCTTATTAATAAAACTAATGACAATAACTCTATTTTAAAATGTGTGAAGTTCTAATTCAAAATTCATAGGTTTATGTTAGATGTATATTCTATTAAATGAACTCTATGAAACATTATAAGGGTTGTGGCATTTCCTCTACCTATTAAAATATATAAAACTATTTTTAACTTGGACATCAATAAAAAGCATCAAATCTGGATATGTGAAGCATTGATGTAGAACGAAGCGCCTCTTATATTGGTTTATACATTACACGCCAAGCGTTATACATAAATGTTTAGTGTATGTGACTTCAAAAATATTTAAATTATATATATAATGTTATAGAAGTCTTTCGTCTAGTTGGATTTATAATTTTTTATGAATATAGAATTCTAATTCAATTTGTCTTTCTTAATAAATATATAATATTACGTATGTATGCTTCAAGGGTCATTAGAATTTGTATTCTAAAAAATTTATCATGTTATTTTTATCATATTGAATAAATAGTAAATAATTTAAAAAAATATAAATTAATGATTTATGATATTTTATATAAATTTTATTTATAGTTTTTTAATTTACAAATATTTGGTCTATTGGTGAAGTTGAAAGGTTCGGAATGAGCCCACGAGGGGGATCAAGTCTTGTTGAGTGCAAAGCCCAGACGCCTAAAAAGGGATGAGGCTGGGATCGTACCTCGAATGGATTTTGGCGGAATGGATACCCCTCAGACCTTGGCTGCTAAGCTAAAGGGGACCCCCTCGGGGGTATCTCCAAAGAAGAAAAAAATAAAAATAAAATAAAATAAAATAATTATATTTGATTAATTTTTAATAAAATGTTTATTATACTTTTATTAATTTTTAATATGTCACATTTTTCTAGACATAACTTTTACATAATTTTTAATATGTCACATTTTTCTAGACATAACTTTTACATAATTTGAACTATAAATAAATTTTATTTTCATTTTTTGAAACATAGATCCTTGAAACTCATATCTAGAATTTAGATATATTTTTCTATATTTTATTGAATATTTTTTATTATTAAATTTTTTATGGATTGTAATTTTAAATTAGAAATATATATTCTTCATAACATATTACTTTTTTCATATATACAGATATCAAAATATATTTCTATTGAAACAAGGATATCAATACATAGAATCATGTATTTTTAAAGAACAAAATTATGTTAATTAAATGGTATACAATATATAATATTAAATTAATTTTATATTTAAAAGAAAATTATAAAAGAGGGACATTAATCTATAAAATTCCATGTTTTTGTGATTTGTTTATTCTTAAAATGTATGATTCAAAGTGGTAAGTTTAGTCCAATAAAATTCTTCCATATGATTTATAGAATAGGTGTTATATAAGATGTTTCAATCAAAAGGACTTAAATCAAAACCCTTGTCACATGTAAGAATATCATAACTCTAGAATAGTAAGTGGGGTTAGAATATCATAACTCTAGAATAGTAAGTGGGGTTGTTTTAAGTAATGTAATATATAATATAAAGGGTCTAGAATTAAAAATAATTAGATCTAACCTCCCTTAGATCGAAGCTTATATGATTTGCTCCAAAATCTATTTTGCGATTTTCTTTTGCCCCACAAGTAAAATGTATATATCCACTTAGGTCAAAATCCACATGATTTGTTCTAGAATCTATTTTACAATTTTCTTTTGGCCCACAAATAAAATATATATCCACTTTAGTCAAAGTCCATATAATTAACTCTGAAAATGTTATATGATTTTCTTTTGACCCACAAAAATACATAAATATAATAATAAATAAGAGAAAATTGAAAACTTTGCTTTACAATAACTCAATATTTATATTTATTATTTTTCATGGAATCAAATCATTGATTCTTACACGTGGAGTTACTAAATAGTTGCATTTAAAAATGTTTGAGATTTGGAGATTAAAGTCATAAGATTAAATGGGGACTTTAACACGATAATATTAGGGGAATGTTTTAGTAAATTATTTATCCTCTTTACACATGATAATTTTAAGCATCGTTTCTCAGGATCACACTCAAACGTTCACCTTCTTTTGTTAGGTAAGGGTTTTCTTCAATTATTATTTTTAAGTTGATTTTTGAGAGTATCAATATGTTTTAAAATTGGTTTTAGTCAGAATAATTTATGTGGGTATATATAAATTAATTAGTCAAGTCAATAGATTACTTTAAAAAATCACGAGTTTTAATATAAAGTCTGATTTTTTAAATAGTAACATAATAATATATCGATTATTTATATGATGTATAATTTTTTCGTTTTTTTATTCCTTATTTGCTGAAAGTGATTAATAGAACTAAATTATTTGCTTTCATTTTTTTTCATAATAACCACTTTTCTTTTCCTAAGCATGTTTCTATATATCTTATTTAATTGTCCTTATATATCTTGTATTGCAAGCTTTTGGATTCAATTGTGTATGTTTTTCAATCGACGTTTTGGATCACACTTAGTGATCCATCATCAGGAAGAGGAAAAAAACATCGTGATGATGGATCATTGAGTGTGATCTGAAACATTGATTGACAAACATACACAGTTGAATCCAAAAGTTTGCAATACAATTTCATGGACTATGGAAAATTCATACCAACTTCTATATCCTCTTGTGTCACCTATAAGTTCTTTTCTTATTATCTATTTACCTCATATAAATATTTGAAAATAAAAATCAATAATATTTTTAATTTTTTTGTTTTCTTTTGGTACTACAGGGGTATCCCCGCGACCCATCCTAGTGGCCCAGCAACCCGTACCTCGGGCACCTAAGGCAAGATAGGGCGAGACTAGTCCCCTGCAGGTGAGATCCCTTGCCTGCAAGAAGTCCCACCTCTTAAACCCGAGAACAGAGTCAAACCCGAGACCAATGGGGAGCAAACCCACTACCCAAGCCAACTCTACTACTCGTGCGGGCTAATAATATTTTTAAAATTATTGTGTAGGTTAATTTGATAAATAAAGTGGTTAGTGTAGTAGTCAATGTAAATGTAAGAGTTGGGATATATTGTGTACATGAATGGATTTTGAAATGGAAGAAAATAATAAATAATAAGTGTATACCTTGATGTCAAAAAAAAGAAGGATTTTACCATGATAGAACACAACTACCTAAATTTTAGTTTCAAGTTGAAGATGAGCAATTTGAAACAGTGGAGGTTTGAAAATCTTAAAATAACTTGCAAACTTATGGCATTTGATTAACTACAAAATTGATCTCTACAAGTGCAAATATAAACCTAGAGCACAAAAGTGAACTTAAATCCATGGAACTAAACTTGGTAGTTGTGGCTCTTATGTACCTATATATAGACATTGGTCTAGGTGTTTGTGAAAAAGTGTGTTTTGGCCTTCTATGTGTTTGACCTAGAAATAGTTAAAAAAAATTCATATTACAATTAAGAAATAAACTAAGTTACTATTGAAATACATAAATGAAAGTATATGTTTTCTAGTTTAAACAATAAATGTGAGAGATGGGAATGAAAGTTGAAATTGGTTATAAGATAGAAAAGAGATGTAAACACTGAAAATTGTTTTGAGTCTGCGAACAACATTTTATCATTAATTTGTCTTCTTTCTTTGCATAATTAAATAATTTTAATTATTTAATTAATTCACTTTATCCTTATTCCTCCTTGATTAATTTTAATAAATATCAATTTTATTTAAATTAAGTCACTAATTATCTTTTTATATCCTTAATTAAATAAATTTAATTTATTTAATTATAGAGGAAAATAAATTTATTTAATTATAGAGGAAAATAAATTTATTTAATTATTTATTTCCATTTTCCTCTATAATTAAATAATTATTTTTAAATATTTAATTATTTATCATTTCCCTCCACCTTTTATTAAATAATTATTTTCAATTATTTAATTATTCATTTTCCCTCCCATAAATTAAATAATTGTCAGTATTTAATTTGAATTTCTTCTTAGCCAAGCCTTAAATCTCAACCACTTTCTTGAGTTTTGGTACGTTCATCCCTATCCTTGCCTCAATTAATCCCTCCATTGATCACCATACCTCATCACTTGATCCTAGCCCTTCGTTTGAATTGGGATTTCTATAAAAGCGGACCTTCAATTCATTTTGAGGTTAACTACAATCTTCAATATTTTTCTATCATCTATCCTGAGATCTTGCTACTACACATCAAGCTTATTGCAAATATCTTGCATATTATTCTAAGAATAAACAAGCAAAATGGAGAAGAGCAATGGAGATTAATCAACTATGGCATAGAGATTGAGTATTATTGCACTATTATTGTGATTTCTATGTTCATTTGTGCTTCATTGTTGGATTAGGGTCTTTATTCCTTGAATTAGATAGTTTTGTGGTTGCTATTATTGATTCATGCTTGTTATCCTAAAATTTACCTGCTCTACATTTTGGTGAACCTAATGTGAACTAATTGAATTTTTTGAAATTTTAGAGAAATTTTGATTTTCAAGAGTCCGACGCAATTGATTTGCAAAATGATGCAACTGAGCCTTCATACATTGTAATAATTGTATGGCATGACACATCCAATTTTTTTTGCACCAAAATCGTCACCCAGAATGATGCATTTGACTAGCATTTTGTAAAAAAATCAATTTTCTCCATTCATTGTTGTTTTAGATCATTTTCTTGGCTATTGGTTATCATTTTGACATTTTAACAAGTTGCTTATATCATCTACATCATCAAGTTTTCTACTTTTTATTAGATCTTTGTGTTCTTGTAGCTTTAGGTTTTTGTGTTGCAATCATTACCCAAAACGCCACAATCATTTAGTTGTGCATCATAGTTGTAGTTTCATATGCCACAATTGTCTATTCTTGCAACACATTGTTGAGATGCATCTGAGCCTTTGTGCACTGCAACTAACTATCATAGTAAAAAGAGGGTATAAATTTATGTTTTTCATTTTCTACTTTTTGCAATTATTAGGGCAAAGGTTTTTTGTCTTACTAATACTTGATTTGCAGCTTGTGGCAATCGTTGGGAGAAGACCTTTTGATCTAAAATACTAATCCAGTTTCTTGTAGGGTTACATTATGTGTTTTTTATTTCTAAATTAGGAACATTTGGAATTGGTGCTTAAAAAGAACAAGTGTCTTCCATGTCTTGTGCACTTGCACATTGTGTTAATCCTAGATTGGTGTGTGTGTATCCTCTCCCCTTGCGCTTTGTGTGATCTTGGGTGTAAGAGAAACACATAGAAATATCTTTAGAGAGGCCCTCCTTTGAGACACATCCTAACGAAGAACTTAAGGGGATGACCTCAAAGCACGTGTTCAAGTGGGCTATATTAAAAGTGCAAAGGCGAAAGTTAGTAGCACTATCCGGTGACGTACACCATGCATGTCAACATTGTTGTGGGTGTATAGATCACATCCCGTTGACTAGAGGATTTAGTGTCTCACACTTGATGTTGTACCAACAATGTTCACTGAGTCATTAGAAACTTCTTATTTCGAAGACCAAGACTTGTTTGGTCATCTATTATTGTGGTGCAAGGGATGTGGATCGTACTGTGAAGTTACTTACCATGTTTGTACATGGTTGAGGTGTAAGGTGTCTTGCTAGAGTTTACACTCTTTCAAGGCTAGGGGTATCAAGTTGGTACATGACCTTGGTATACCCTATTCATCTACTCCTTGGATGAAGATTTAAAAACACTCTTTCAAGGGTGAGGTAAGACCACTATATTAGACAAACGAGCTATTATTCCTTTGGTTGTACTTGCTTGTATTGTTTGTGAACCAAGGCCAAGTGAGTTTTGTGGAAGAAAAATTGCAAACATACTTGCTTATCCAAAAGTCAAAGTCAAAATCAACCAAATTTAATTTTCAAGTGTTTGTTGTGTTTTATGATAAAATCTAAACTTTCCAAAAATGGAAAAAACATCAAATTGGGGCCAAAAAGTAGAACACCACAATTGTTTAGCAAAACAATGTAATTGTCAGACATCACACCACAATTGTCAAAAGTCTTAGGAAGCCAAAAACCCACATTTGTTTGTGTGTCATAATTGACCGGTCTTGCACCACAATTGACTAGCCCTGCATCGCATCTGTGGCTTGAAACACTACGATCATCGAGATCAAATTTTTTGGGGAAATACCTATACATTCAACTTTTAGTTTCCTTATAGACTGTGACTATACACTCAGATCAGAGACTTTTTTAGGATCATTCAGTCTATTCACAAAATTTTATCATTCACCTTAGGTTATCTTGCTTAGTCCTAGTTTGCATCCATCACATCTTAGCTTCATTTCAGCATCACCTTTGAGTCTTGAGATTAGGAGGCTTATCATACTATTGGGCAGACAATTAGTCTCATTTTTTGGTGTCTTGGCCTTATCATAGGGTAAACCCATAATAGTGGTGTACAATTTTGATGAGGAAGGAAATTTTTTTAAATGCTCACACATTCAAAATTTCATGTTTTTAAGGGTTCGTTTGAACTAGGGGGTTCGGTCCAACCCCTAGTTCGAGTGAACCCCCTTTTGCATGGTGGGTTTGCTTGAACCCTATGATGTCACGTTTCTTCATAGAAACAAATGGAAAATTCAAGAAAAAAGGGGGGTTCGCTCGAACCCCCCTTTTTTGCCCTTCTCCCCCTCTTCCACCAAATTTTAGCAGATTTATGCTCTTCGAAGCTCATGTTGAGGATGAAAATGGCTCAAGAGACTTCACAAACCCAACTGGAATATGGTAGTCCTTAGAACGAGCTATCCAACGAATTAAATTTTAATATGTTTTGGTTTTATTATGTATGTGTTTTTTTAGTTTTATTAAACATAGGTTTTTCACCGAAAATCAAGCTCTCTGCTTTGCACATGTGGAAAAATAGTAGATTATCAAAAAAAAAAAAATTTAGTACATTGAGGTTGGGTATTGATGTCCTTGATCCATTAAAAAAAAAAATTGAATTTCGATTCATACAAAAAAAGTTATGTTGTATACAGTCCGCTTATGTCTGAATTGCAATTGGTTTGACTTTGAAACTTGATTAAGGAAAAAATATTCAATAAAAAACTATGAGACCAAACGAAAGTGCTAGATATTGTAGTTACAAATGTAAATTCAAAAAAATTAGAATTTTATCCTTCATACAAAAAATTTATGTTGTATACGGTGAGTGTCACTTTTTAAAAATGTTGTTTTCTGAAGAAAAAAAATAGTTTTCGTGGGAGATGGAAAAAAAAGTGCAATCTGATTCCAAAAATTTTGAAAAAAATATTTTTAGAATCTACAGACAAAATGTGATGAGACTCTAGTTTGCATCATCTTCAAATTCCTCACGGTTTAGCCGCTATAGGTTCCCGAATATGAAAATTTAGTTAAAAATAATAATTGCAGTGTCCAGTTTGGCCAAAAATTGTAAACCACTATTGTGGGATCACCCCATACCTCTCATCTATCCTATCTTTATATTGGGCCTACAACTCATTAGTCTAGTTTAGGTTCACCTTTGATCAATCATCATCATCATCATATTGGTTTATCCTCTTAAGGTCTTGACATTTAGAGTTGTTACTTTGGTTCATCATAATGTTCTTAGCATCCTCTTTTAAGGTTCAAAGTTGCATACCCAATCCAAGCATAGTCATAGTCATAGTCCCATCAAAACTTTGCATCCCAAGCATAGTCCTAGCTTCATCACCATCCTTGCATATCAAAAAATTGGTCATAGTTTTCATTGTCATCCTTATAATCCAAAAACATAGCATAGAGTAATATTCCATTTTCATCATTAGTTTACATCCCTCATCTTAGTTGCATATTTACCAAAAGTCTCGCCATCCAAAGGTCACAAGTCTTATATGTTCTTGACTAGGGCACAAAGGAAATGAAAAGACATGGATCCTTCATATTACCCCTATATCAATCCAACTAGTAACATGAAATTTGGGTCAACATCAAACCAACCTTCAACAACACAAAGTGAAACACCATTGAATCCATTTGACAATTTTACATTGAAGGAGGTTCACCAAAACCTAACACCTAAAGAAATTTAAGAAGCCTCCCAAGATCCCAAGACAATGTGAATTGTAGGGGAACTAGTCAATACAGATCCTAATAAGTACTTTCTTGCACTTGCTCAAAAAGGTGTCAAGCTTCCTTTTGGTTTTGACACTTCCACAATTGTAGAGGGAACAACACAAATGCAAGCTCAAGTTCTTGGTCACAACACATTCTCACAAGGTCAATCATTCTCACAATAAATGCACACTTGTTTACCATTTGGGGGAGCTACACATGCCAACATACCTCCTACCCCAACATTTGGGACCAAAAGAACAAATGCAAATCACAAGGAACAAATCCCACATTTAGTAATCTATTCAGTTCATCCTCTAGTGCCATGGGTATGAATTTTACAAATCCATTTCTAGCACAACATCCACTCGAAATGGCACACCATCAACCAACATAAACCCAAACCCACCAACCAAAACAAGAAGGATTCACATTGTCATGTCAAGAGTTCCAATCCAAACAACTGACACTACACCAAGCACCAACATGTCTTTTGGGTCAAACTTAAACACCAACCAACCTCCATCACAACAACATGTCACTCCAAACACCAACTTCATACCACAACCTCAACACACCAACCATACACTACCACAACATCAAACCAATACCAACACCAATACCATGTTCACATCTCACTTCCAACAAGGCAATCAAAATCCTTCACAACAAAACACCAACCCAGATCTAAGATTTACATCCAACTTTCAAAACCAAAATCCATCATACAACCATCTCAACACCAACACCAACCCATTTGTGCAAAGTCAATCAAACATACCACCATCACCCATGGACGCTTTGGTGCAGAAAATGCAAGCAATACAACAACAAATGGTAAACATGCAAGTGATCACAACAAAGAAAACATACTCAATGGAGGAACTATGTCCTTATCCCTTTGATAGAAGCATATATATGCCACCTTTCCCACCATACTTCAATGTTCCAAGCTTTAACACGTATAAGGGGAAAGGGGATCTAGTGGAGCACATAAGGGATTTTAACACTACATGTATGGACATTGCTTTTGAGCCTATAGACTTGATGAGATTATTTCCACATAGCCTTTCAAGGCAGGCTCTAGAGTGGTTCACACATCTTCCTCCTAGGATAAGAACATGGAATGAACTAGTTGAAAATTTTATAACACAATTTTCCTATAACATTGAGAGTAATATGGCCCTAGAAAAATAATGTACAACCAAACAAAAGGAAGGGGAGTCACTTACATCATTAAAATAAAAGATGGTGAACTATGTGCAATAAATGTCCTTGTCACATACCAAAAAAATAGTTGGTCGCCCTTTTTTGTAGAAAATCTCACCGCAAAATTGACGATCCAACTTCAAATCCATTGTTGCAACACATTTGAGGATGTCATTGAAAAGGGAATCTCTATTGAGAAGGATCTTATTGCAAAAGGACTAGTCAAGATCTTTAAAGAAAACAAAAATGCTACTAATGACAAGGGTAAATTTTGGTCTAAAAAAATGGTCACCAATGATGGGGTAGTTGATGCTAAAATGGTTAACAAGGTTTACCCAACCATTCACCTCAAAGGTCTTTCTACACAAAATAATCCCACACCAAGCCAAGATCAAACTACGAACGCAATCCAAAACAATCAACAACATAGAGGTCCCTCATGAGAATATAGGCCTAAAAAAACATACAGACCCTAGGGAAACCCATTGAATCAGCCCTAAAGAAACTCTTGCAATAAAAAACCATTCAACTCCAAATATCAAACCATACAAACCAACATGAGTCAAACCAATTTGGTGGAAGGACAATGAATATTATGAACTTACCATTGTATGAAGGGACATAAACATCATCATGTTGGAGACTTAAAGACCTTATCTAGGACCTTATTGAACAAGGTGACATATTAATGGACAATTCACAAGGAAAAACAAATACCAACCATACCATATTCAAGACTCCTCTACAAGACCATGGAAAAGGAAAAGCCTCTGATCCAGAGAACAATATCAATAACCATGCCAATTATACCAATGTCTCATATGAATATCATCAATCATATTCAGGCCTTTGATAACCATGTCGCTACCATTACTGTCAATAAAAATTCAAAATGTGTTGTTACCACTCGTAGAGCTAAAGTGACCTTGCAAGGGGTCACTTCTAATCCACCACCAAAGACTTAATATAATCTCCTAGACTATCTTGGAAGGACTCCCATGCAAATATCCATTCTTGAGTTGCTTTGTATATCCCTTGAGCATAAGGCCATTCTAGACAAGGCTTTATAAGAAACATCTATTCCCACTGACCTAAATGATAACCAATTTCAGGCCATGGTAGGATACTTAGCTACAACCCATCATGTCATATTCTTCAAGCAAGATTTTCTTACACAAAGACCAAACCATAATGACCCATTGCACCTTGAGGTATACATTAATAAACACAAAATCAGATGAGTCTTGGTAGACGGTGGAGTAGGTATAAATATATGGAACCTAAAATTGGTCACGATATTGGAATTCTTTGAAGCTTGTATAGACGATTCTAAGAAAATCAATATCAATGCTTATGATGATGTTGAGCGCTCATCCAAAGGTATAATTGTACTTCCCGTGAGGGTTGGGCTTGCTATTCAAAACACAACATTCTAAGTCTTGGATCAAGACTTACCATACGACCTTCTCCTTAGTCACCCATGGATTCATGCCATGAGGGTCGTTCCTTCCACATACCATCAATGCCTTAAGTTTCCACACAACGACACTAAAATCACTATACTAGGTGATCCCGACCCCTTCCAATTTTGCAATAATCCAAAAGGGGCCACTAAAAATCAAGTGCATATCAATTGAGAAGCTTCATACTTTTCCTCAAGGTGATCCCATAGTATTGGTTTACAGTTCCCTTCATGAAGAAAAAATGCAAAAACGCTTTGAAGAATTTTTTTGGGGTTTTAGGGGTTCGCTCGAAGGGGGGGTTTGAGCAAACCCAAAAAGGGGTTCGCTCGAACCCCCCTTCGAGCAAACCCCTTTGTGATGTCATCCCCTTTTGGCATGTTTTTTAATGAAAACAAATAAAAATTACAAAAAAAGGGGGGTTCGAGCAAACCCCCCTTCACTTGAAGGGGTCCAAGGGGGTTCGCTCGAAGGGGGGTTCACTCAAACTCTATGTTTTTCCCTTCTCCCCCTCCTTACTCATTTTACTACAAAATTTTGCATTTGTAAACTCAGGTTGAGGATGAAAATGGAGGCAACTTCACAGACCCAATTGGATGATGGTAGTCCTCAGAACGAGCTATCCATCAAATATAATTGTAATATATTTTGGCTTTATTGTATTTTTTTAGTTTAATTAAACATAGGTTTTTCACCAAAAATCAAGATCTCTATTCTACACATGTGGAAAAATAGAAAATTATCAAAAAACTTTAAAAAAAATATATATGTACTAAATATTGATGTCCTTGATCCAACAAAAAATAATCGATACATACAAAAAAAGTTGTGTTAGCAAGTAAACCTATGTCTAAATTGTAACTAGTTTGACTTCAAAACTTAATTAACAAAAAAATATTCAATAAAACACTATGAAACCAATTTCATGCAACTAGATATCGTAGTTACAAATCTAAATTCGAAAAAAATAGAATTTTATCCTTCATAAAAAAAGTTGTGTTAGCAAGTACACATCACTCTTTAAAATGGTGTTTGCTGTTAAAAACTAGTTTTCGAAGGAGATGAAAAAAGAAATGCAATTTGATTCGAAAAATTTAAAATATATATATATATATAGAATCTACAGACAAAATATCACAAATCACTAGTTTGCATCATCTTCAAATTCCTCATGGCTTAGCAGCTATAGGTGCTCGAAAGTGAAGATTTAGTTAAAAAAAAATCAGTTCAATGTCCAATTTGGCCAAAAAGTGTAAACCACTATTGTGGGACCACCCCTCATCACATTACATTGATCCTTCTTCACTCATGAAATCATCCACTCCCTCCACTACACCTTCCAAACCTAAGGTCTAGATCCATGACAAGGGATGTGATGAATATAACATGGAGAGCTTATTTTGTGTTGGGAAGTTGCCTAAATCACTAAAATCTTGTGGAAAACCTCATCCTATCAAGAAGGAAACTAAAGTTGTCATTCATAATCCTCCAACTACATTCACTAAGTGGGGTGAATTAAGCAAAGAATCCATAGGTGAGGATATTTCTACATGGATCTACAAGGATGAAGAAGACACTAAGCCTAAGAAAATACCGATTGAGTAGTATTCAAAAGAGTTCAAGACCATGAAACAACAAGGTTATGATGGATATAGTGATCTTCACTTGAAAAAACATGGAATGACAGAACCAATATTGCCTCCATGGTTACCGAAGAACATAGGGTTAGGGTATGTGCCATAAAAGGTGAGTCCTCGTACTAAGTTATCTTTGCATGAAAATGTTAACGCTTCAAATGAAATTGAGACATCTAAAGAATATCATACTGAAACCAAATCCAATGAATGGGAGTGAGATTCTTTGAGCTTGACTTATCCTCATCCCAAACCAAACCAAACCAAACCTAGGAATGGTCATTCCTGGATCAAAATCTTTTGGGATCTTGATGATACCTCCATCTTTACAATATCCATTCATGCCTTAATCTTTGACAATATCGGTGATGAATTGCCCCTCGTCCACTTGAAACTCATAGATTGGGATTAACAAGAACCATTGAGTTGAGACATATTTGAGAACGACGAAGTGATAGCTAAGTTCATGGGACTTTTAGAAGGGATACCAAGTGGGGATCATAAAGTTGGATTTATCATGGAACTTGATAATGCAACATACTTTGGAGAGTTTTATCCACCCTCTAGTTGCAAAAATGAGAAGAAAAAAAGAATATAGGTCTATAGGTGAAAACAAAAAAGTGCCTTTAGACCAAGAAAAAGTAAAAATAAAGGACATATCTGAGGGTGAAAACCTCTTTGATGTGCCCAAGGATGGAGGTTTAGATAGTCTCCCCTTAAATCAAGAGAGATCACTAATGCTTGTGGAGAAATCAGAAGAGGTTAATCTTGGTACAAAAGATAATCCTAGAATCATTCACTTTGCAGCATCTTTGACAATCAAAGACAAACTAGACTTTACCACTTTGTTCTCAGAGAGAGAAATTAATTTTACTTGGTCATATGTTGATATGCCTAGGTTGGATCTCAAGCTATTTATACAAAATTTTCCATTGGTTCCAAATACTAAACTTGTCAAATAGAAACTAAGGAAAATACATCCACAAACTGCACTCCTAGTCAAAGCAGAGTTGAAGAAACTTTTGGATGTTGGTTTCATCTGCCTGATAGAATATGCAGAATGGATATTCAATCTTGTTCTCATCACTAAACCAAATGGTGGAATCTAAGTATGCACAGACTTCAGAGATCTAAATAAAGATTGTCCTAAAGATGATTTCCCGCTACCCAACATTGACATCATAGTAGACCTCATAGCAAGATATGAGATGTTATCACTTATGGATGATTTTTTAGGATATAATCAAATCATAATTTCCCCTGAGGATCAACATAAACTATACTTCACTTGTGCTTGGGGTACCTTCTATTGGAACGCCATACCATTTGGTCTTAAGAACGTTGGATCATTGTATCAGAGGGCTATGAATACCATCTTTCATGACTAGATGCATACCCATATGGAAGATTATGTTGATGACTTATTAGAAAAATCCTTATCAAGAGATAGCCATCTAGCAGTATTGGACAAATTTTTTAAGAGATTGGAGGAATAAAAAGTTAGGTTAGATCCTAAGAAGTGTGTTTTTGGGGTCCAATAAGGAAAACTCCTAGGATCTATTATCTCTCATAGAGGTATCAAAGTCGACCCTACAAAAATAAAAGCTATAATGGATATGCCTCCACCAAAAAACATAAGTCAATTATGCACTCTTCAAGGAAGGTTACAATCTATTCAAAGGTTCATTTCTCAATTAGCAGATAAGTGTCATCTATTCCAACACTTGCTCCGTAAGGGAGTCCCATTCATATGGACCAATTGTTGTTAGGAATCATTTCAACAAATCAACCTCTATCTGTTGTCTCCTCCAGTTCTTATGCCTCCTATCGATGGTAGACACCTCATATTATACATATCAATGTTCAACCACATCACTATTGGGGGCATTGTTAGCACATAATGATAATGATGGAAAAGAACAAGCTATCTATTATATCAGTCACACTCTTGTAGGGTATGAGATTAATTATAGTCATATTGAATGAGTGTGCCTTGCAGTCGTCTTCGCCACACAAAATCTTAGACATTATATGTTGAACCATCAAACAAATTGATAGCTAAGATTGATCCATTAAAATATCTACTGAGCATTGAAGCAACTTTGATAGGTCAAATAGCAAAGTGGGTCATGATTCTAAGTAAATACAACATAGAGTATGTTGATCATAAGGCAATGAAAGGACAAGTGATAGTCGATCAACTCGTAGATTCACCAATGGAAGAAGATCATCCTCTAGTGTTTGATTTTCTTGATGAATCCATCTTCACAATAGAGACTCCTATAACATGAAAGTTATAATTTGATGGATCTTACACAAATCATGGTTTAGGAGTTGGAATCCTTTTTGTCACACCTCAAGGGGATTCAATACCAAAATCATACCAAATAGAATTTCCTTGCACCAATAGCATGGTTGAGTATGAGGCATTGTTAACAGGACTGCAAATGGCTATCAAATAGAAAATCAAGAACCTTCAAGTCTATGGTGATCTTCTCTATTATTTATCTGTCAAGTTAATGATGATTATGACACAAAATATAAAAAGCTCACACGCTACAAGCACATGGTTGATAGTTTTAAGTTGTACTTCGATGTCATCACCTTTGAGTAGATCTTAAGAATTCAGAACAAAGCAATTGATGCAATGACTACCATTGGATCTCTCTTGGATATACCTAATAATTTTTGGTAATATGAGTTCTTGGTGGAACAATTGTTGATCCCCGCATTCGATGTCCTTGAATCTGAGCTCTTGTGTGAACTTGTTGGTCTTGATTCCCCCTGGTACAAATAATTTTACAGTTACCTACATGACCAAATCATCCCTCTTGACTTGTCCTCTAACCAACACAAGACCTTTAACCGAAAAACATCCAAATATGTCATCATTAGTGATACCCTTTACTACCATAGCCTACATAGCACCCTCCTAAGATGTCTCAATTTAGATGGAGCACATACAACTTATCCACTTGTCTATCTACTTTGGAAATGTCCCTACCTTTGATAACTAAGACTATACATGTTATGGCATGAATAATGTCCTACCACTCTAAGACCTCCACTATAATAATAAATAACAACAAAATTAGTTATGTTCCATCATGAAAAAGAAACACATAGAATCTATAACTCCAACACCATTTTTTACTTTCTACATCCTACTTCTAAGTATATTTATAATTTTAAACTAAATCACAAGAATATTTTTATACTTGAAGGCCCTAATAGCCAATATGTGTCACTAATAATTTATATAGAGGATCTATTTATATAGTTGTCTCTCTTCTTAATCCTTTATTTCACAACTACTCTCCTCTCTTATTTATCACTATTACCTTGGCTAGACTTGCTTTTCCTCCTTTGTTGATCATCCTTCTTCCCTCATCTTTATCCTACTCTCTCCTCTCTTTCCTCTTCTACCCTATCCAACAACCTCTTCCTCAACTACCTATATTCCCTCCTCTCTCCCTCTCAATCTTGTATCATGTCCTACACCTATCAAATCCTAACCCTATATTTCCTTACCTACTACTATATCTACCTCCATCTCTACCCACTTGTCTACTCTTACTCCCCCATTGCCTTCTTCCCCTCCTACTATTTCTAATTTTCTTGGTGTGAATATTGACATATCAACCACTACCACTACCTAAATCATGTATATGCATCACAACCACTACCTCATCATTCTCATCATCACCGTTAGCAACATAATCATTGAACTTGGGTTTATAGACCTCTCCCTCCATTAATGAACTATTAAAATTATAATTTTAACTAGGACATGCAAGTAGCTCATCATGAATGCACCCAAACTATCATGTTGCCTTCTTGAAGATATTTTTTTCTAGTAATCCTTGATGCCTCCCATGGTACCATCACGTCTTCTTGATCCACTTGTGTAGTTGGATAAACTCTTCAATCCATTCAAGCATTTTTTTATATGGCTATTAGATGATGGTGTCATCTACTAAATAGTCAAATGTCCTCTAAAGCATCAAGGTACATGTGTATGTCTTCTATAATCCTCTACTAGTACACCAAGCATGTGCCCAAGGCACCCCACATTTGTGGCATAATGTCCTCAATTAAAAATTTATCATAAATGTCAAATAACCACCCCTTATCTTTTCAAATAGATAAAATCCAATAAATAATTTCATGAAAATAATCTTTCATAAAAATAATATTCTTAACATTTAAATGCATGGAATCACATGAATTCAAAATATCTAGATTCTGTTAAAAAATATGTTTTCATTCTAGGAAATAGTATGGCTTCTTTAGCATATATATTTCCCTCTTGTAAACTTTCTAATAATATTTTTTAAACTTATCTTCACAAATTTAATAGTTGAAATGAAATCTTTTAGTTTATTGCTTCTTCTATTTGTATGATCACATATATTCTATAGGTTTTTCTAGCTTGTTACTTTTGTAGGTTCCCTTCTCATTATGTATCTTCAATTTTTAATCTTGAGACTCTACTACTATATTCATTTCCCTTTTAAATAAATAATATGCTTTGTAGCTTATTCTCTAGAAAGCCTCATTATTTATTTATCTTATATATTTCTTGTGTGCTTTATGTGCAAATTATTTTTACTTCCTTTTGCTACTCTTTACTATCTTGAAATATTCTTACTCTATTTACCTCTTTATTTCCTATAATATAGTATCTTCATTACCCTTTTCCCATCATAGAAAAAATCACATTTCACACACTATAAAATCCCACTAGATTTCATAATATATTTCTTTGAATTTTTTTACACATTTCCTAGCATAGAGTCCCATATGGATCCCGCCTCCTATAATTTCCTCCTTCACTCCATAATAAATGTTTCTTCTCTTCCATTCATCATTTCCTATTAGACCTCTGAACTTGATAGGAACTAAGTTTTTAGTTCCTCTTGGCCCCCAAAACCCACTTCCATCACACTTATCAATGTTCCCTATCGAACCTTGGAATTCAATATCCAAGTTCCAAATTTTGTTTCTCTCATTTCCTGCTTCTTCTATGACTATGGGCCATTTCAAATTGAGCTTCAAAACTCGATAGCCAAGTTCTTGGTTCCTCCTAATCCCTGAAGCCCACCGAATTTGATTAAAGGTTCCAAGTTCCATTTCCAACCCAACTCTCGAGCCCTATCTATATGAAAGATATAAGACATTTTTGATGAAAAGGCATAACTTCCTTAACCGCCAATGGCACTTTTGGTAGATTTCCTATGTTTGAATTCATCCCTTAAAAGGTATAACATATTTGAAAGCCTGGTAACCCCATGAAATGCTTAAATATGAAATTTATCAAGTTTTTTCTTGCTATATGGAGGATGACTACCAAGGACGCCTCTTTTGATATGGAAGTTTGGTATTGAGACAATACTTGGTTTTGTTCATAGTGTTATTGAGAAAGAAGCAATCAAGATTTGGTGTAGAATTTTGTTGAAGTAATCAAAGATCTACTTTCATTTATATGTTTCTTGTCTCTAAAAGACATAGTGATATTATTTTTATGTGTTTGAAGTTATCATGAAATTTAAAGAAATATGAATGTTGGAATTTATTATTATTTTAAAGATTGATTATAATAATAACCGAATCTGTGTGTGCAATATAGTGATTTGATGTTATTTTTGGTTGAATCTCAATTCCATAGGAGATAACATCTAGTATTCTTGAAATTAAATGTATGTTGATTTTGTTAAAGTGGGTAGACATATTTCTGCAAGTTTCACATAAAAATTGAAATCATCAAGAGAAAACCATTTTATCATTTAATTTAATTTATTTCCTTCTTTTTACCGTAATCTTTTGAATTTTCTTTGAAATAAAGTAGGTAGGAAATATCATAAATTAGAAAATACAAAAAAAAGTGAGAAAGATAACTTCATCAAAATAAGAGATTTGTTTAAAGATTTGATAAACCAACAAAGGCCCCTTGAATAAACAATCCTCATTAAACATTGAGTGAACCAATACGTTGTGACCCAACTATGGAGACCTTGAAGATGACTACAAGAGAAATAAGATAGTCTTTCCTAAATATCCAATACACTGTAGAATCATAATGAATTATCAATGAAGTAGGAACAACAAGAATATATTTGAAGTAGAAAAAGTGAGATATGAGCTATTGTATGAGCCCAACTTGAACTTCTAATATCTAGAAATGATAAGAAAATTTGTTTGAAAAATACCATAATTTACACATGTGCTAATGATTTAGTAAATTAAATCTAAATGATCTAAGCATGAACTAATCTAAAATTAATATAATTTAACTAATTTAATTACAACAAAATTAAATTATAATTATACAAAATGATAAGAAATCTAAACTTAAAATAAATTATTATGCATCTGAAAAAATTAATGAAATTGTCTTTAATTAAAATATTATTTTCTATTATTCACACAATTTTTTTCAAAAATTAAATGTCATTTTTTCCACTAATCAAAAATTTTAAGCCATGTAAATCATAATTGAATTTAAATTTTTACTTTGTACATCTTTTACTTGCATATTCTTAATTAAAAAATCCTAATTAATAAATAAAAAGTAATGTAATCTCATCCTACTTGTTTTTATTAATAAACATTATAATTTATCCAATTATAAAATACAATATACTTTCCAATTAAAAATATATGAATTAGAAATATGAGGACCTTTATTAAAGTTCATCTCTATCTCTCACTTATCTCTAGAGATTTCGAAATAGATAATCATGAATAACATTAATGATTCGTCCACACAACATATGGACAATTACAACATTAAGGACTTCAATAACTATCTCACTTTATTTATTTATAATTATAAAAATAAATGAATTATATAAAATGGTATCTCTACTTTTTATTGGATTTGTTTTATTCAACAAAATTTGTATTAAAAAATTAGTTTTGAAATTTGTGAAGAGGATAAATTTTGAGAAATTTAATGGTCAGATAATTATGTGAAAGTAGTATAATAATTATTATAAATAAATGAGTAAGTATACATCTAAATCAAAAAAGTCGTTTTTAGTTAAGATATTATCATGAGTAGGAGAAATGAGTGTGTAAAAGCTATCTAAAAGTTGAACTTGACTTAATCGCATTTCTCGAAGATTTGAACCTCAGTAAATGATGTAATCAATGAACATATCATTACCCTCACTAATTTTGAACTCAACCAATTAATAGGAGAAATGCGTTTGTTAAAGCTATCTAGAAGTCGAACTTGACTTAATCACATTTCTTGAAGATTTGAACCTTAATAAATGATGTAATCAACGAACATATCATTACCCTCGCTAATTGAACTCAACCAATTAATTGAACGACAACCCTTTCAGTGTAACTTCTATATTATCTATAGAACCCACTCAATAGAGATGCCATATAAAAAGTAGGAATATTAGTTAGTCGAAGCCACCTAAAAATTAAATTAGGTCCAATCATATTTCTAAAGAATTTGAACCTTGATAAGTGACATAAACAAGTAGTGTATCATCATCCTCATCAATTAAGTTCAATCAATTGAACTACAATTTTTCAATCGCTTCTACATTTTTATCTAAAAACAAATTTCGAGGTATAAAACACTCTATCACCTACCTACCACCAACAAGGCAGCTTACCAACCTGTCTATCACCTCATTCACACCAAAAATATTGAACATCCAGTCTATTTTGAAAAAGCGAAAAATTACTTAAAATGTACTGGATAAGAGCGGCCGCGGCCGTAACAGAACGTGTATACATACATGGAGCCTTTACGATAACGACACACTGTCCATTGCCTTTCTATCTTTTCATATTTTGTGCTCAAACTCCCATAGAAGAACACATTCAAATACCCAAATAATAATCACTTGGAAAGCTGTATCGTTATACTCGAAAACATCATCTTTTTCTTCTCAGACTTCATTGTTAACTGGACAAAACTCAAAAACCCCCGAAATCTTTCAATTCAAATCATTATTAAAGTTGCGACCTGGAAATGGGCAAACCACTGATTGAGTGAGTGGAGCAACAGACTTTTTCAGAAAATCTTTCTTTTTTCGAAGACAATGCCCAATATTTCTCTCACTCAGCCATTTGGATATTCGATGGCCTGCCTTGACCTCAACATGGGACACCCAGATGGGCAAAATTCAACAGCTCTATCATGACAGTGACGTTAGAAATAAAGTAGCATAAAAATTTGAGCCTGTGTTTGCCCAACTTGTCCATCTTGTTAAAATTGCCACATTTTCTAGAACATTATTACTCAGAGCCTCGCAAGGATCGAGACAATTGCATGTGGCCAACATTATATGAGCTCCATCTGAGTAAGCCTGGAAGAAAATTGGGATAAACACATTGGGAGCTGGGATTTCTTGTTAATTTAAGCTTAAACAATGTGATTTGGATTTTGTAATGGTAAGATGGATAAAATACCGAGTCTTCACATGGCAGGATGATGTTACACGTGTAGGGTACTGAATACATACGGATCTTACAATGTGTGTTCGTCATCCCTGATCACCTTATACGGTTTAGTGGGCTGGCGTTACCTGATAGAAGGGCGAGGAATTTCTGGCATGATGTCATTTCTGACGGGAATTTTAACTCATTGCGTACGAGGGGGCATGGTAAATATTAGGAGATTCTTACGGACACTTTTTCGAATTACGAAGAATGGAAAAGCAAGGGAAAAGGGGATGTACAATGGGGGGGTTAGGGTGAGGCGCTGTTGCGAAACTAGTTGAGGGCCGAGGGGCTCGATCTCGTGACCTCGGAGAGCGTGTGGGTGTGGGAGGGTATAAGGAGCAGTGTGGACCACGTGAGCACCGTACTAGGAGCAATCCAGTGCAAACCAATGTACAGAGACTCCAATATGTGGACAATAATTAGTCTCGGATTAATCATGGTTGTTTGCCTTTTCTGTCAATTGACGTGAAATGATATGATGGGGATGCGCAGTGAGTGAAGTCGGTTTGATTATTTGAGCTTTTCAACGCCCCCTCTGAATGTGGTCGTGTTGTCCTGCTTCTCACGGGCCTACCGTGGAGACTTGTTCCTATCATATTGTTACGCTTGGTTTCAACTAGGGCTCTGTGAGTGTGTAAATAGTAAACTCTTTTGTATTTTAACTTTACCTTTTTCGAGGTGGGCGTATATTAAAAAGTCGATCGGATGCTCCGGGGCTGCGGTTCCGGTTTAGTTACGTCTCTTTTAAGGGAGCCTGCGATTGGGCTTTACATGGCTGGACACGAGCTATCCGTATAGCAGATGAGTGGGTTCGTCTTTGATTAGAAATAAACGAAAAAGAAGAAAGAGAGAAGAATTATTTGTAAGCCCGTTTCAATTGTTTTGAAAAGCAGAGGGATTGTTGCGGAAAAACGGCGGATGAGCTGGTCGGCAGGTTTGTTTCAGTGAAATTACAAGGTCAAGGATTGGTTTGGGGGGAGGCGAGAAAGTATCACAGTGAGCTATGGAATGCAGCAGCAGAGCTTTACTGCAACTGGTAGGAATCTTTTCTGCGCTGATTTTTGTTTTTTGTTTTTCTGTTGTTGAGAAACCGGAATAGCCTGTAGGTGGTGATATGAGAAAGTGAGGAATCCTGTGAACAGTTAAACACTTTTCCCATTTGGTATAAACTCTAGATCAAAAATCGAAGATCCCCACTTGATAATTATGAAGCGACAGCACTATCAGTTCCACCAACAGCAGCAGCAGCAGCAGCAGCAGAGTAGTCATGGCTTGCGAGGCGGGGCAGGCGTCAATCCGGCCATGGCGGGAGCATCGGGGTCGAAGGGGAAGGAGACAGTAGTGTACAGTAACAAGGACAGCAACGGAGGAATGGGGGTGGACAAAGAGCTGGCCTCCATGGGCTATAGTGTAAAGTCCTCTGACCTGCTGCAGGTTGCACAGAGACTGGAGCAACTGGAGATGGTGATGTGCAGCGCACAGGAGGATGGAATCTCTCACTTGTCATCCGAGGCAGTTCACTACAATCCGTCGGATCTCGCCGGGTGGATCGAGAGCATGCTCACCGAGCTCAACGTCCCCAACATTGCCGATCATAATCTCGATCAGACGTCCACGGCTCGAGAAGCGAGCAATTCGGTCCCCGAGTCATCCACCTCGACCTCGCGGCCGGACAGATCTGTGCAGCAGCACAGGGTTGACCACTTCGGGACCGGGGTCGCACCTGGCCTCTATGATGGGTTAGACGGATCGGAATTTCTGCAGGATTATATGGATCAGATGGTCGGCCTTTTATCCCAGACCTCCGATCCCTCCGAAGCTCTGCTCATTAATCCAGGCTCCAGCACCCTGTTGGAACAAGACCATCACCCGGCTCTGCCTTCTCGGGACGAACCGTCGCCCCCTTCTACAGTTCTCATCCCGAGCTCTAGCAACTCTTCCTTGGAAGTCCAATCACGAGACCAACAGCAGCTCCAGCAGCAGCAGCAGCAGCAGCAGCACCAACCGCCACAAGACGATCTGGACGTGACGGGCGGACGGCGGCAGAAAAAGCGCCTCCGCAGCGACCCTGAGGCGGAGCGCCTTCTCCCCTCGGACCGTCCTATGGTGATGGGTGCGGATCCGCAGGAATCGGGTGTTCGTCTCGTGCATATGCTCATGGCCTGCGCGGAAGCCGTTCAGGAAAACCGCCTCACTGTGGCGGGCAAAATGGTGAAAGACATTCGCATCATGGCGTGCAACCAGGGCGGTGCCATGGGAAAGGTCGCCACTTACTTCGCCGAGGCTCTCGCCAGACGAATTTACGGCTTCCTTCCGCAGGACGCTTTGCTGAACCACAACGATTCCTTATCCGAGATTCTGCAGTTCCATTTCTACGAGACCTGCCCGTATCTCAAATTCGCCCATTTCACTGCTAACCAGGCCATCCTGGAGGCCTTCGCGGACTACAAGCGGGTGCACGTCATAGACTTCAATCTCAAGCAGGGAATGCAGTGGCCTGCACTCATCCAAGCCCTGGCCCTGCGCCCGGGCGGCCCGCCGGCCTTTCGACTAACCGGAATCGGCCCACGACAAGCCGACGGGTCAGACGTGCTCCAAGAGGTCGGCATGAAACTGGCCCATCTGGCCGAGTCAATAAACGTAGAATTCTCCTTCAGGGGCTACGTAGCCTCTAATCTCAGTAACCTGAAGCCATGGATGCTGGATATCAAGCCCGGCGAAGCCGTTGCGGTTAACTCCATTCTCCAACTCCACCGCCTTATCGACGACGACCCGTCGCAACAGGCATCTTCAATAGACCAAGTACTTGCCATGGTAAGAAGCCTGAACCCCAAAATAGTAACCGTAGTAGAGCAGGAGGCTGATCACAACAAACCCATCTTTTTAGACCGTTTCACAGAGGCGCTGCACTACTATTCCACAATTTTCGATTCTCTTGAAGCGTGCAGACTGCCACCGGAGAGCGAAGAGCAGGTAATGTCTGAAATCTACTTAGGTCGAGAAATTTGCAACATTGTGGCGTGCGAGGGATCGGAGAGAGTGGAGAGACACGAGCCTCTTATGCAGTGGAGGCTTCGACTGTATAACGCTGGATTTAGAGCCATGCATTTGGGGTCGAACGCTTTTAAGCAGGCCAGCATGTTGCTTACTCTTTTTCCAGGCGGGGAAGGTTACAGAGTAGAGGAGAACAATGGGTGTTTAACTCTAGGCTGGCACAGTCGGCCCCTCATCGCTGCATCGGCCTGGCAATGCTCTTCCTGAGGTTGGTCCATCGCTCTTCCATAAGCCATCCTTTCAATGAACTTTCACTTCAATTTTATTCATAACTCTCTATCACTGCTACCTGTAGCAGGTCTCCTGAGGTTTTTTATCTAAGCAAATTAAAAGCCGCAGCAATTGAACGAACCCACAAACCAGTCGAGCAAGAGTTTTTTTTTCCTTTCTCTTTCGAATCTCTTCCTTTTTATATATGCAGTCTGTAGATTAATTAATAGAGAGAATGGAATCGAGCCATGTAATATACTCCACTTCTAGAGTAAGCAGATTACATTAATTAGAACATTCCAATGCCTTAAGAGTGAATGAATATGCTCTTTCAAACTTATTGCTCCACTTTTTATCTTTATTGTCGCTGATTGCCATGTCTGCCATTAAAGGCGTCACATTAAAATCTCTGCTTATTCTTCACTAACTACTTCTGCAGAATCCATAGTCGTCAAGTGCAAATTCACATTATTAATTTAAGCTACTGATTGATTCATATACTGTTTAGTAAATGACGATTTTCATTTCATAATATTGTTATATCTTATCAATAGATTGGAAGTTTATGGTGTGGCGTATGCGTTAGTTTATAGTGGGCATGCCATGCCCATGGCCGAGGCCGCTAGATTACAGGGTTCTATAGCTATTTAGACCCAATTTTAAAGCTGCACGACAGCACTCAATGAGTATAGCGAGTTTCAAGCTAAAAAGAAACTTCATTCGGTGCTGTCAGGTGGCACACATTTGTACGTTTAAGTTATCAGTTTCTTTACGCGTCTCTTTGCACCAGAAATAGTATGGAAGCCTAGTGTTGCGGCTTACAACAAGATACTTATTATGTTTTCACTACAATTCAGACTACATTTTTACGTGTTGAATTACGCCTTGAAATTTGATCTCGGACGTATTCTATTTTAAGGGAGCATTTGGGGCAGTCGGTTAATTCTGTAGGTTGACGTGAGCTTTTTGTTTTTAGCTTACGCTATATTTTTCTATATATAGCTGTCTAGAGATGGGAATAACCAAAATTCTATCTCAGAGAATGCCTTTTACATAGTGGGTCTGGACATTAAGCCTTTCTTCTCTGGTATAAGAGCTTAAAGAGTTTATATGTTCATTGACATGTTATATTTCAATGTGCTGTATCTTAATAATAAAAATATAAATTTTAATAACAAGAGGCAAAATTGTATCTTAGAGAAGGCCTGTTACATATATTTATGTTACTAATGGGTTTGGACATGCTTCTGAGTTATCTAATTTAGTTATCTAATTTAGGAGTCCTCTTATCTGATATAAGAACTTAAATAACTGATATATTTACTGTAAACGATTCATTTGTCTGATATAAGAACTTAAAGAGCTGGCATGTTTACTGTAAACAGTCCATACCTTGACATTAAGAATATAAATATTAATCACAGAGTAAAATTGTTTTTCCAAGAATGTCTTTTACATATATTTATGTTACAAGTGGCTCTGGATATGCTTCTAAGTTTTAGAAGCTTTCTGGCCAAGGTAAAAGAGAGCTTAAATGTTGATAATAGGAACTGGAATCAATGTTTCTAAATGTGGGTCTTTAATTCTGTATAATTCAATGTCAATAGTGTTTATTAAACACATAAATAGGATGGAATTTTCATGATCCAAACTTTGTGGATCTTTTATCCTGTAAAATTCAATGTCAATAGTGTTTATTAAATAGGACGATTTTTTCATGATCCAAACTTCTTGGATAATTACAATTCTTTTCCCTTGGTATTGACACTTCTATAGGTCTTATAATTTAAGATTAGATTTTTGTTTTTAAGCAAATGAATACACAAAATCAAAGAGGTGGAGATACTTTCTTATATTGTGATATGCAATATACAATATTCTTTTTCTCCAACTGCAATTTCAAAATAAGGGTTAATAGCATCTAGAAGCCATATATTCCCCAAAGTAACATTTTTTTGGAAGCTTTATTTGGCACTTTTTCTCTGTGATGTTATAGACCTTAACTACTGGACTATTATTATCTTTTGTGGTATGGGAAAAACTTCATATCCATCTATCCTTTGTTGATTATTTCCTGGTGAATCAGTGGTTTTGCAATTTTTGATCAGTTTAACTAGAAGTGTAGAAGACTCCATTTAAATGGATCATTGCAATATTGCTTTAGAACTTAATTTATTTAACAACTCGTTTGTCTATATATAAAATCCCTAGGATTAGCAAGACATATCTTGCTTAAACAAAATGGAATAAAAAAGGCTTCCATGGGAGTTTGATATTTTAAAGGTATGGAGGCAAAAATTTATTTTGATATCTAAATTTTGTTAGAAAGGATTTTAATGTTGCTTAAATATAAAAGTTTCCTAGCTTCGAACCGATCACCTATACCATATTACTTTTTGATTTGTGCCCCTCTGCCAATTCTAGATGATCAACTTACACCTTAGGGTTTCATTTCTATCCTCCTATTGTGTTATATACCACTGCCGTGGTTGGCATGGCCCTCAAGGCCGCTTGCCCTCACCAACTTTATACATGGAAGCCCTTTGGTAGACACTGATGTCGAAAACCTTAGCACCAATATCAGCATACCAAGTATTATGTGTAACACTCATGGTGATGAGTCAAATAGACACCTTTAACACATCATTTTGATTTAGAAAACAGTGAAAGAGGTAAATATATTGAATTCTATAACTCTCATCCAAGATTATTGTGTTAAGTGCTTTTGTTAAAAAATTATAATATTGGTTCTTAGGTGTATTATTAAGGGCAAAATAAAATTTTATGGATGAAAGGTTTATTAACGGAAAAATAGTATAATACAAAGTAAGGAGAGAATTTCTTACAATAACAATCATCTACATTATAACCTTATCAAAAAGCAAAAGTTAAAGGCATGACAACATATAGGATTGCTTATATGTTGTCTTGTCTTTAATCTACATATGTTGTTTTGCCTTTAATCTACATATGGTAAAATTAAACATATAGGCAAGAAGAAAATTAAACATATAGGCAAGAGGAATTTAAGTATCAAAAGGTCTTCAAAAGATAAACAACATATAAAACTTGAAATTGCTTTATTAAACATTTACAGTTAGATATTGATGAATGTGGATGTCTTTTAAAGCTTCTGTACGAGCTTAAAGAAAGCTTCTCTACAATTATAGTTCCAAGCTCTATTTTCATATAGTTGAAGAAAGCTTCTCTACAATTGTAGTGCAAAACTATATTTTCATATAGTTGGTACAACTATTCTCATCAAGCAAACATTTTTGAGTTGAGTGAAGAGGTACCTAGAATTTTTATTGTAGTCACTTCATACCACAATAGTATGCCTTACTTGTGAGGCATTTTGATATTTTTTAAAAATCACTTTAAAAAATATAATAATGCTTTAAGTCTAGACGAGTTCCATCTATCTCTTTAATGGAACCCCTCAAGTTTAAATCATCATGATTTTTAATAAATTTGGTTCTAGAAAAAAAGTAAACCCTTTTAAATAGAGCATCTCCGGGCTTGAATAAGCCCCTAACGTAGACTCTTCCGAACCTATGAAAATACTATTAACAACATGCTTGCTTCACTTTTGAGGGGATCAAATGAAGTCTTTTGAAAATGCCATTTTATAAAAATGTAGCCCTTAGTATTAGTTTGTTTAAAATCATAATATATATTCTTTTCTATTTAATATTATAATTAATTAATTTATATTAGATGTAATTCTAGTTTGAAAAGACAATGATCTTTATTCAAGACATTAGGAAAAATAACATTTTTACATTTTTAATGTAAAATACAATACACTCCACATAGATGTCTTTGTTTAATAAAAAATAACAAAATAATTTTAATATACATGTTAGAAATTAATATATGTCTGAAATTTTTGGTAGTATTAATTTAAAAGACAATGATTACAATATTTAATAAAAAAATAAAAAAAATCTATGCACTAGATATTGGAGTTAATGTTCTAATTCCAAGAAATTATGGAAAGATTTATTAAAGTAAAAGCTATATATATGAATTAATGCTAAAAATAAATAATAGAAAAGAATTGATTGAAAAATAAAAATAAAATGATATAAATAATTATTTAATAAATTACATGGCCCAATACTCTTGGGTTACAACTTATTAATGTCCCCTTAAGAAAACACTTTTTCCTTAGGTGCACTATAATTGACTCCTACATGTCTTCTCCCTTAAATGTGCATATATATTTGCATTGTATGCAGAATTTTCCACTTCCAATTACTTCTTGAATTCTACATGCTCCTCTTGCATATGTAGTGCAAATTCTTCCCCATATGCACTACGATACCTTACCCCTTCCACCAACAACTTAGTGTTACCCTTTGAAAATGTTACAATATGAAATGGTGTCTTTCCATTTGACATTTTCATTGATTTGTAAATTTTAGTTCAACTTTTAGCCCAAATTATTCCACAATATTCATTAGAAGTTGTTGAGGAACTTGGTATTTGTATTTGAGGTAATATTCTATATGAAAACATACACAACCATACCTTATTGATAATGTCTTCTTCACCTTTACACATCACTTGTTTTCCTATGACAATTGAATGTGCCTTTTTAAAAACCACAAAAAAATAGTCAATAATTATTTTCATTCTTGGTAATGTAAGGAAAAAGTCTAGGGTCATATCCTCCCATGGTTTTTATGGAATTTAAAGTGGTTTGTACAACCTAGTGTTCTATTTCACCCCCTTAGAAATATAGAACACAATTTCATTCCGTAGACATATGCACATATTTGCACAAATTAGTCCATTGACACCTCTCCTCTACCATGATTGATGTTTTATCAAATTTGAAATGGTCTCCTAATACACAACTATGCAACTCTCTTATGAAGTTTTTCCTTATTGAACTTTATGAGACACAAATTTATTACTCTTAAAAACAAGTACCCCACATGGAAAGTAATCTAAAAATAGTGGCCTCCCTTTCTAGCCCATGACTCCATTTGAAAGGGAAAGATGAACCCAATATGCACCTTCTAGTATCCTATGTTTCTTTTAATTAGATAATCAAAAACTTTATACAAGCACATACTATTATGCCTTTAAAACGGAAATTGACATTGTTGATTTCCCATACATTATCCCTTAGAGGAAATAAATTGTAGCTTATAGATCTAAGTAAATTTTGGCAACATCATGACATTAAAATCAACACTTTAAGAACATGAAAGTAGAAGAATATAACAAAGAAAGATGAAGAGAAGAAACACCAATATATGTGGGGAAAATCCTTTTGGATAAAAAAACTCCACATTCCGAAACATTGAACTAATGCATTAATTTGCAACAACAAACATGTTACAATACACTTGCAAGCCCAAAGCATTAACATGGATATAATTTACATTACGTTTCTTTGGAGGAAATCCGACAACATAACCTTGCAATGAATAATTCTCCTCTTTTTATTCCTTAAGAAAACACCCATATTATTAGAGTTGCAAGATGAATGCTTAGAAATGTCACATGTCATCATCCTCTTCACTACATGCATGCAATCCTAAAGATGAACATGAAAGGCGCCTATCTTCACCTAATTATGCAAAATAACTCAAATCTCAACATGCAACATTTTTTTGTATGCATGCAAATGATCCCACTTGACATGCAACATGCCTCCTTCATGCAAAGGGTCCCACTTGTCATAGCAACTTTCACTCTCGCGATTTTCATAATCTATCATTGTCATAACTAGTCATAAAATCTTACAACTTATGACACATGCCACAAATTAAGCCTCTAGTGGTGTTCATAATGTGGGACAACCATTTCCACCAATTTAGAATGCATGTCATCCTAGTTACTTGCCATGTAAATTGCCACATCACTGAAGTAGGTCCCATAAAGTGACATCATTAGATGAACATAAAATTAGTACATAGACTTAAATAATTAATTAATTAACAAAATTAATGCTAAGACTTGCAAATATTGAGATACTTTAATCCCAACATTCTCCCTCTTGTCAAAGACCTTTCAAGAGCCAAATTAATTAACATTAATGCTAAGACTTGCAAATATTGACACCTTAATCCCAACATTCTCCCACTCATCAAAGACCTTTCAAGAGCCAAATAGAAAAATAAGATTTTAACTGTTAGAAGCCAATCAATAAATTAACATTATCACAACCATCCATGAAATCACTTGAACATCCAATATGCTCTCATGCTCCAATAAGATACTTGCAATACTATCCAAGATGTCCACCATATCAAGCAAGAACTCCTCTCATCCTCCAACATGTTGATTATGAAAGAAAAGGAACACGCCAAGGTGAAGATGCACTAATCCAAAGAAGACATGCATCATATCCAAGTGATAGAAAAGGATTCAGGGTGATGTCACAACTCCACTGTGTTGACAAGCTTTATTGAAGCACCAATGTATCAAAATTCAAACCTATTACCAAAACATAACTTTGAAGTCCAAACTTTCTCCAAAACAAGATTGAACACAAATATTCCAAAATAGTTAGAACAACCATTGCTAGTTTTTTACGTCCAACTAAAAAAAGACCACATGATTGGAAATAGAAACCACAACAAATGCTAATCCATCCAATCATCCATACCTCAAAAGTATCTAAACATTAGTAAAAACTAGGCAAGGTTGAGAGATAGGACTAACTAGGTTGATGCCAAGTGTCTTGATCTTATGTCATGTGGCAACTAGGGGATAAGATAAGATAAGATCACATGACAACTAAGACTTATGTAAAGATTCCTAACTCACTAAGTAAACTTAACATGTGAATAAGACCTACTAGGTGAACTAGTTAGGTAAAACACTTTGTTCACACCAAAAGCCCCCTTAAATGCAACTTAGGAAGAAGTAAAAAATGTAAATGATGCAAAAACGATTATGGGTCCTAGACACCAAGCCATGGCCATGTTAGGTATACATGTACAAATGCAATTTCTCACAAATGGAGAAAATGAGAAAACCTAATAGGACTAAACTTCTCTCCAAAAGAGAAAATAGGAGGAAGTGAAAGAAGGGGGACTCAACATGACCCCTTCTATCACCAATATACAATCAATAACCCCCACACTTGCCCACCCCATAAGAGGGAAAAGAGAGGCTATGTAGCCCCACCTCACAATGTGTAATCTCTTGTAAAAATGGTGAATGCTTGGAGACAAAACATGATTTAATTCTTACAAAAAATGTTCCTCCCCTTGGGAAGAAATAAAACCAACTATAGATGCAAGAATGCTTCCCATTTTGGATAGAAATTTGAGGGAAAAAAATCAAGATGCAAGAAGTCTAAATTCTATTCAAGTGTCTCCATGTTGATGCCAAAAAATGTCACTACTAAGTCAAGTGTTCTAGACCACATTGATGAAGATGCCAATCCAAAATCTAGTAGAGATGAATGAAGAATACGTTCCAAAGAATCAAATGAATGATCATGTGGAGAATGAACAAGAGGCTCTGAATGTTCCCACACAACAACTGAAAAAGAATCATCTCCATCAAAGAGAGGAATGCAATCAATGTTGCCTCCCAAATTTGAAATGTGAGACTCTACAAACAAATCAACAATGTCTATAAATTACTCATCCCAAGTCACCATATCTAGAAGACAATGTATATCGTAAGTTGCGCTAAGTCATAAGTACCAACACAAGCATCATCAAATGCAATATAGTAGATGGAGGATATGATATCTCAATTCATATAATTGGACTACATCAAGTTCATCCCCAAATTATGTTGTGTCCACACAAGATTATTGAGTGTGAACATTAAATGAATCCATTGATGCTAGTTTATAAGAATTTGACAAACTAATGCCATTATCAATGCAAAGTTGAATCAACTCATGAAGATCATAAATAAGTTGCAAATCATCAAGTTACTTTCACATGCATTCATCTATTATATGTATCTTCTTACCATAGTAATCACATTTAATTTCCATGGATTAGGAGACATGATTACAACAAGCAAGAAACACAAGATTACCCCACAATTATTCAATAATGAGAGTACCACCAAGAGTATGATTTGATAATTTATATGTAGTGTGATTATAATGTTGAAGATGGTTTCTAGAGTTTACAATGCTAAGAAGAATAAAATATGGAAAAATATAATAATATTTTAGAGTGAGATCCTCAATCTTAAGCTAAAATTTATTAATATGATCTCAATTAAAAATGAAGCCTTCCTAAAAGGATAACTTCTCCAAGTGTTAGCATGTCCAAGTTATCAACTAGAATATAAATATTCACACATTTAATTAAAATATATTTGAGATTAAATCTAGAAAAAGTGCATAGATAGAACTATAGAGCTTCTCAATACCTTTCCAATACTATAATAATTGTGAAAATTGGATAGAGAGACAAAAAGTTATGAAATCAAAGGTCAAAAAGGAAAAACTGACTTCAATCAACAATAAAAATTCACCTACAAGAAAATCTGGAAAAATAACTTACACCACTACAAAATACTCGAACCAACTCTTCGACATATTTTTTGTAAAAATATAATCGAGACAAAATTTGTATGCAATTTTTAAGAAAAAGGTCCAATTTGACTTGCAGGAATGCTCTCTTGACAAAAAAAAACCTCAAACTTATCTTGCATCAAAATAGGATAAAATTTATATCAAATAAGGGGTTTTGAGTCTTCTAGATGTAATGGAAAGGTCCATTTTGGATAAAAGTACTTCAATAAAAGGTTATTTTCCAAATCTAAGCTTCAAACCCCAACTTCATACCCATTTATATTTGACCTCATATGTCCAATTTGAATAACACAAAAGGAAAACATAAATTTTTGTGACACCATAAACTCAATGATGAAATTACATTTACACCAATAGGCTTCAATATGAACCTGTAATATAAAGCCACAAAGAGGAACCTCTCAAATTTTGGCATTTTTATCAAGTTTTTCTAATTCTCTAGGTCATCATATGATACAAGAGGAGCATACTCAAATTTTCAATATCCACCAAGATTTTCAATCTAGAAAAACTCATGCAAAAATCACTCTCAAATATGAGAAGGGGATTTGTAGATTTGAAGCTTTGATACCCTATTAGAGTCACTCAAGGATTCAAGATCCTAGGATCACTTACAAAACCAAAATAACCTTCTACAAGAGAGAAAAATAAAAGCATAAAATATGCAAAATATATTAAATAAATATGATCAATGATGTGTATATACAGTGCAATTTCTACAATACACAATACTATGCAATACAAATGTACATATTAGACCTTTCTTATATAGATAAGGTTGAGAGATAGGACTAAATAGGATGATGAAAAGTGTCTTAATCCTATGTGATGTGACAACTAGGGGATAAGATAAGATCACATGCCAACTAAGACTTTTAGAAAGATTCCTAATTCACTAAGTAAACCGAACATGTGAATATGACCTAGTAGGTGAGCTAGTTGGGAAAAACACCTTGCTCACACTAACACCAATCGTGAAGGTGAAGATTCTATAGATCTATTTATTGTAGGAATTAAATAAATATTACATTGAATTGTGCATGTATTAGATAAAATAATTCCAATGCAAATACTCTTATCAAGAACTATAGTTGCTCTAACCATCTTGCACCCTTTAGTCAAGAAAATAATCTACACACTTACAACATTTAGTTTACTTATACAAAGTAGGTTCCATGCCAATTCCAAAATATGTAGTAAACCATTTATCCCATTCACTCATCTATCAAAGAATCAAATTAGGATTTACCATGGCCAATAATCTTCATATGAGAATAATCTCCTAGGTACACCTTTCCACAATCATATTCTTCATATTTTGTAAATAAATATTGATGTGAGTTCATGCAAATAGAAGCACCAAAGTATATCAACCACACACATTTTGATGCGTGAGTATCCAAGGAAATGCCAAAAGAATCACCTTCATTGTAGGAGGATATCTCAAAATCATTATAATCCACCTTTTTCTTCTTCTCATCCTCCTTATAGTCTCTTCTTAGATGTCTAGTTTTGTTGTAGTTCCAAATTTTTTCCTTGAACTTATCAAGACATCTGGATCTAGACTTATCTCACTTCTTGTTGAAAAATTCCGTAGACTGAGAGGGTGGGGGTGAATCGGTCTACATAAAACCTTCTAGAACTTGAAACTTTTAGCACAACTCAAACTCCTTTAATAGATAAAGATGAAACTTTAAGTAGAGCCTGGTAACATATAAGAATATAGCAATTTGAATGTTTAATTAACACCTTCAACAAAATTTACCAATGAAAGATATAGCAGTAATTAGATCAACATCAAAGATAAAGAGAGAGAACACACACATGCACAAAGAGACACCAAATTTATGTGGAAACCCCAATTAGGGAAAAACCATGATGAGAGTTAACTCACAATATAAGGCTCACTGCCAAAAGACTTGCAAAAAATCTCACTGTCTTAGAGCAAGATACAAAAATTACTTGCAACACTAAAGTACCAACCAACTCTAGGAGCAAGATACAGAGGACCTAATGAGATTCACTATCTTAGAGGATACAAAAGATATCTAAGAGAATTACAAATATTTCCAACACAACTCTTTGTTGACTGAGGTGTTCAAACACAATTTATTTTTCCTTTCACAATCTTTATCACTATCTCTACTGGATATTCAATACAAATCACTCACACACTTTTTTCGCACTTGTACACTGCTACTTTCATGTTGCATCCGAAATGATGTTGCATTTATATCCACTCAAACACATTAATTCTTCAATTAGGTCATCTAGGAAGAGAATAAATAATGAATTCAATTGGTCGGTCACCAAAGCATGATGTGATCCTATCTCGAGGATAGAGAGGACCAAAAATAATATTAACACTTCTTTCAATGTGTTCCAAAATGATTTACATGCAGATGCACATCAACCTAACTTGACATCAATGAAATGTGTGGATGAGACATTGAAGCACATAACTAGTCGGTCCATAAACACTCTTTCAATTGAATTTAATTGATGTGGTCCTAAACAAGATAGGTTAGGACCTAAACCTATCATGAAATACCTTCCATTGTTGGTGCCACTAATGGATTTGACCCCAATTTTCGATGGCTATTCGTCGGAATTTAGACGATCTATTGTCGACCGATCGACAAATCACACAAATCAGCGCTGTCGCTCAATTTTCGCCTATATCCCGACGGACAATAAAATGTCGCCCTCCTGATGCTAGCTCATTGGAACAGCGACGCCCATTCCATCGATCACTTGACGAACAGTGGCTAGACCGCGGGCGGAATACTGTCGCCAAAGCGTCAGAATGACGACATACGTTCATCAGAACCGGGATGGCAATGTCGTCAGTCTAGCAACGAATAGTGTCCGGAGCACGAGTGGCATACCTTCGCTAAAGCATTGGAGCAGCAACATATAGTCATTGATCGAGCGACGAACATTACCCGAAGCACGTGTGGCATACCATTGCCGAAGCATCGACATACATTCATTGGGATGGAGATGACAATATCGTCGATCTAGCAACGAACAGTACCTGGAGCACGTGCGACATACCGTCGCCGAAGCATCAGAGCATTGACATACATTCGTCAGGATGGAGACGACAATATCATCAATCTAGTGACGAACAATACCTAGAGCACGTGTGACATACCATCGCTGAAGCGTCGGAGCATCGACATACATTCGTCAGAGCAACGACATATAGTTGTTGGTCTAGCTTTGCCAAATCGTTAGATTAACAACATAAGAGCGTCGAATGTGTGATGCAATGGGAAATTCATTACGGTGAACATTCGTCGCATTCACGACGAAATATGCAAGTCACTACGGTGAAAGTTTGTCGGATACATAGCAAGGTCATCGGGTGTTTTTGCGGTTCGTCGCAATTTCGACGGAACAATGCAGTTTAAAAAAAAAAAAACTATTCGTTGAAATGTAGGCATATCAAGGTGACTCTGGGGGATATATAAAAGTAGTAGGAGGCTCCAAAGTGCATCCATAGGGATAATGACAGGACATAAGGACAGGTCAATCAAAGAGAGAAAGTTGATGTGCCAAGACCATGAGCATTTAATAGGGGTAGTAATAGACAAGATGGATTGTCATCAATGCTTAGATTGGAAGACTTCATTATGAAAATTTAGATCACAATATGATTAACCCTATTTGGAAAAATGCATTGACATTAGTGTCAAGAGTTAAGAGGCCATTCAACTTTGCATTTCAATAAATTATTGCATGCATTAAGTGTTTACAAGGTAGAAAAAGGACAGTCATATGACTGTTTAAAATATCAAACAACATGTCAATTGTTGTGTTTAATTAGGCTTACAGAGATAGGGATTTATCATTTTTTGCATACATCTACAGTCCAAGCTCTAGGCCTATATTATTTGGTTACTATTTATGAGAAATGAGCAATGAATAATTGTAGAATATGGAGGCTATGGATGATATTATGATGGCCACATTTGATGTTGATCAACAATTGGAGAAAAATATAAAACCTATGATGAGTCATGAGATCAAGGGGACTATCATGGACAGCAAGCACAACCTATGAACTGGATTCTAATTTTTCTAAAAAAGAAAAAATCAAACTAGTGAATATTAAACTACACACTAGAATCTAAGTTTGTGGAAAATGAGCAATTTGGTGAGAAAGAGTACCTGCAGTGCATCTTGGATACTTAGCTAGTGTATTAAAAAATAGGATTGCAAACCCAAAATTATTCTCACTTTGGAAATTCAATAGAAAAATATAGAATATTATCCTGGATACTTAGCTCTTAGACAGTCCATAAAAAAATATGAGCATGATTATGAATGGTTTTACCTGCTCCCACTCTTGATCTCCATGTTTGAGAGCCTTCTCTTTAAGACCCCATGAATCCAATTTGATCCATTGTTGTCAAAAGAGATATTAATGTGTAAACAAGGAGCCACATTTAGAAAAATTGGTTGTTGATTTCTTCTAAGAAATTTAGAGACTAAAAAAAGAAGATACCTGATGGGGATCATGTGGGCTTTGTCGAGAAATCACTGCAATATGGCTTCGAGTAGCAATGAAAAACTTTGGAGTAGCTTCACAATAAATCCTAACAGCATGACATTGAAAGTTGCTTAGGTACTGGGTCCTGTCCCCTAGATTAAATTAAGGAAAACATTATTGTAAACACAATATGTATAGAAGAATATTAATGTAAAGGAAAATGGATATTAGAAAAACATAAATGTAAATAAAAGTAGTGTGAACAGAAAATGAATCTAAATTGGTCTTGAGCAAATAAAATCATACCCAATTAACATTAAGTTATACTGACCTTGTACTCATTGCCATTGTCAATCTTGAAGGTTACTTTGATGCCTTTTGCAGAAACTCTCTGGCCACGAGACAAGAGAAGGCGAGAAAACCAAGTGTATATTGATGACTTCCTAACAATCAAAAAGAAAGAAGCAACCAGTCAACCCTATTAGAAAAAAATAATTTTATGAATTGATTTTATTTGTTTTACTGGCTAATGGATAGTGGACCTAGTTCTCTTGAATTGAGATACCACTAAGATGTGTTGATTGGTGATTTTAGACTACCGATATTCTGCTTCAATCTCTATAAGTTAATTTTGTCTTAAATATATTCAAGATAACTTTGCAAAAAAATTCCCTGATCTCTTAGAAATTATGTAGATTATTTTGTTAATACTTCTTCATTTTGATATTTTCTTTCAAAAATTCATAGAAAGATATGTAATGCCATATTTGAAACTTACATATTTTAATTTTATTAGTTATGTAATTATAGTATATGATTCCAACAATTGTGAAACGCATAGGCAATATGCTGGATGAATGAAGTAGACTATGTAATTGGTAGGTGTAAAGCCAAATTCCTTAACCCTTGCCAGCATCCTTCTTTCCTGTTTTAAAACATGTGCTTTGGAACAGGGCATGAAAATCCATGTAAGTATAATGAACAGGATATTTTTGTGATCAAATATTATATTACAATAAGTTGAATGAATGTAAGTAGAGATATTTAAGCATACCTGCAAATGGTACAAAATTTCATGGTTAAGTGGAAGCCTCCCATCAACAAAAAGATCCAAATATCCGTGTATCTATCTCAATTGAGCCTCTAAACCCTTCAGAGCTGTCAAATTTTCCACTAACCTGTTATGCACAAAAGTCAAATTTTAGAGACCACTAAAATAAAAATAAAAAACATTACATTATGATCCAAATCCACACACAACACAATGTTCATAGTGAAAAGTTAGCACTTTCTTTCATCTTTGCATATTGATTTGAAGCTTCAAACGATGCATTTCTTATATTGAAAATTGCATTTCTTATCTTATTGAGCTTCTCTTTGTTTTGAGAACAGTTTAATATTCTCTACTTAATAGGGCCAACCACGTGAAGGTGGAAGCTCATTTGGCCCTTGCCCGCCCCACCCTCCCCGCCTCACATCACTCTCAATTCCCCATACCCGATCATATAACATTAATCATTCATTCATCCATTAAAAACATATAACATTCATTCACTCATCCATTAATAACATATAACATTCATTCATTAACATATAAAATTTATTCATTAACATATTCACATTCATTCATTAACATATAACATTCATTTTTTTAGTTTTTACATATTATCAAAAATATGGTTGTCAACTTGTCATAATATGATTACAATCACTTTTTTTTTGTTTCTTTTTTGTAGCTAAAAAAAGCTGAAGTGGAGTATCATTTTCAAAATCATCTGTCCCCCCTTTAGTTGTTCCAAGCTTTGCTCGTGATCTCAATGTATGCCTAGTCATGTACTCACAACGTGGACGCGGCTGCAAGGGGGGTCTACTGCAATAGCAAAAAAATGTTAAATTGATATGTTTTATTATTATTGTTACGCGTATTTCATTAATTAAAAGAACATCAGAGTGGTGCTTTTTACCTGAATGGGCCACATCATGTTCTTGATATTGTCTTATAGCATCATGCTAAACATGCTGAACACCCTCTAAATCTTGATCTGGAATTGAAACATGAAAGATTACATTAATTAATACACCAATTGCAATTAAATATGTTTAAAAGAACATTAGAGTGGTCCTCTTTACCTGATGGAGCCACATCATGTTCCTGATCTTTTCTAGCCTGATCATGCTCAACATGTTGATCACACTCTACATGCTCTAAAGTTGAAACACGAAATGTTACATTGATTAATACACCAAATGCAATTAAAGATGTTTAATTGTATTAATTAATACTCCATTTTGTATAGCACATGAGTACATCCAGTACCGGGATGCACACCATGGCCTTCATTGGCAAGTTGCGCTCCACCCTCACCAGGGCGCTCTATTCCAATGTCATGTGCAGTATTATCATTGCTTATCTGTGTACAACAAATAGGCACATTATTATGGTAGAAATTAATATTGAATAGATTGCACAAGTATTCAATTTGAAATAAAACTTTATTGAGTTTATTTACTTGCGTGTTGGATGCAGTGGAAGATTGTGTTTTTCCAGTTGAGACTCTTAGCTATTCAATCAGGGCTCCATAGCCTTGGTGGAAGGCAATATTTAGGTCCTCTTTTGTGGGCACTTTGTTGAAATCAAAGCCCTGCATTTTTGCATGCGATCATGAATTTTGCTTCTATGGTGTGACAAAACCAAAATTGTTTGCAATTTATTATTTGGATGCAATATTTCATTTATTGATACTTACAAATCATGCGGCTATTTTCATATAACCACTAGAGCCAAGTTTGTGCTGCTTGTGTTTTTCTAGTCTTTCCTTTATTGCCTTTGATGTGTCGGGCAACCTACGAAAAAATTGAAATACATTAGATTATGTAAAAAGAAAGAGTAATTAGTATATAATTAAATTGTTGATAGTATCACATACCTTGCTTGGCCTGGTGGTGTCTTTCCTTTCTTCTTTTCAGCCTTCTCCTTTCCATCCGACACCAAGTCCTTCCACTCCCTTTCCAGAATCATGGGGGGACGCTCGTACTTTATGTTCTTCTCTAAATGTGACCTATATTGGTCCCTCACATACTTTAGATAGGTACCAACTTTCTTAAGGACCTTGGTTCGGTTGAATGTTTTATCACCGAACAACACAACTAAACGGTTAATGAGCTCATCTTTTAAATCTTGATTTTGGGCATTCCACCGTGTACGTATGGTGGGCCTGAAGAGCTTTAATGTAATATCACTTAGATGTTTATAAAAAAACATCATTTCCTGCAAAATGATCATGGGATCATTAGTCTATAAAGAGTGATCAATAAGTAAATTTCAATTGGATTATATATAATAATAATTAAAACATTTTAAAGTACCTAAGACCTCTATCTTTATGGGAATGAAATCCTCGGTCACCACAAATGTGACCGGCAATGTTCTCGTACTAGTAATACGGGAAGATCTAGGAAATGCTGCTAAAACATCACCAGTACTAACGGCCTCTGTATCCATAGGTATTGACACATGTGGTGGCATGTGTTCGCTGCCAGAAGGTAGACTATTGAATGCCTACATGGTATGTGTTGCCAAAATTTTAGTCGACAATATAGGCACGGATGATGGGGCCAGATAAAGTGTTGTATGCACAAGAAGATCGGGATTGACACTTGTATCGTCCCCTACTTCTCGGGAAACACTTGCAGTACCTTGATCATGGCTAGCAGCATGATGAGGACGCAAATAATCCTGTAAAAACAACACATATTTTAGTTTATGACATAAAAGAGTACAAAATATAAAACCATGAATGAACTTATGTTATAATTAAAGATCTCATGATAGCTTACTTGCAAGTTCTGTGCTCTCTCAGACAATAGTTTAACCCTTTCTCTTATCTCATCTATTTGAGGCACTACAAATACCAACTTAAGGATTTCTTAATTGAATTTTTTTTGGGCATTCCTCATCATATCCACAGGGTTTGTGGAAAATGCGATGTCATCATCGCATAATAGTGACTCCACCTCCATATGGATGTTCTCCTATACTGCTGGTGCCTTTCCCCGATCAGCCGATTGCAACAAGAATATTAAAAACATTATCGAAATTAACCCAATAAACTCATGAAAAAAACATAATAATAAAACATTTTGCTTGTATCTAATCTGTACAATTATAATGAGGTAAACCTGTTGGATAGAAGCGCTTGAAGATGGATCGCGATTTGTGCTCTGGGCTGGAGCCTTCCTTGTATGATCAATGTCCCGCTGTGACAAAAATTAAATATAAAAAATATTACTGAAATGAAACCAATAGACTTACAAAAAAAAATATAGTAATAAAATGGTATATTGGAGTCATTAATTGGAGGTTGGGTAAAATGGTATATAGTACATACCACCCCCATAGTAATTGTCTTTGTATCTAAGCGATTCAAATTGTAATCGATTAGCAACTCTTCCCCTGCAGTTATTGATTTTATCGCACATACGAATACACGATTTCCCTCTCGGGCCTCGAATATACAATTGGGTTGCTTTTTTTTTTACCCAGTTTGTGTACTATTTATAAACCTTGCAATATTACCTGATGCTTTTGGCCTCTTGTCAATGTACCTAGCCACTTCTTTATTTTGATCCTTATCTTTTAGTTGTATATAATTTGTTGATAGTGCATACCTACGCATACTTCGTGTATATCGAACCAGCTGCATCCAATCTTTGTAACTATAACAGGGTCCAACATACTCCATCAACTCAGTAACTTTGTCGTAACAGACCTTTCTGCCGTCCATGTAAAATAGGCCCAAACCATGTAATGACGATGGTGCTATGCGATATATCCTCTCGTTGACAGAAAGATCAATGTTTATTGGAGGAAGTTCCCTGGGTACCCATTGTTTCCATAGATATTTGTACCTCAAGGGAACCTCGATGTCGCCTATTCTCTCATCATCATAAGAACATGACCCCCCTTTAGCAAGAAAAAAATTCATGCGTTTACGGAATTTTTTTCTAATATTTTGAGCTCTAGTTGGTCTACATGTCTCACTTTCCTCTTCTCTTCCTGAATTTCCCTTGCCCGAGGAAGACAAATCTGACAAATACCTATTTGGTGGTACCTGCACTCATAAGGATGTTGGATGAAGTTATTTCATGGTGATGTGATCCAAAGGTGACATTATGATTAATCTATCATTTCATCACTAGAATTTGACAGGTTATAAGGTAATCAAGTCTTGATAGATTACAAGTTATTGTTACTACCGTCCAAATGTGTCCATCACAAATCAAATCTACTTAACGTTTTAACTCCCAAAATTTGTAACAAGTGTTAAATGCGACTATGGTCCACCAGTTACACAACCAAGGCGTCAAATGTATTCTCTAATTGTAATCAAAGGACTTTTTCTCTTCATTCAAGTAAATAAACTTGAAGGGAAACACCACCAAGTGGTTTATTGGACACCTACATGACTAAAAATAGCAGCAAATTTACATTTAATTTCCATATGTCTAAGTGGTTAATGGGGAGGGAGTGTGTACTAGGCCTGGTAAAGTCATCATAAGTTTATCAATGTTCTAATTCTCTATGACAAGGTTTCAACATCTTCAAATAGTGAAAGTTAGTGCTCATAGTCATTTGAAACAATAACAATTTGATTATGTATGATGGTAGGATTTGATAACTTAAAAGAATTGGCTACCCAACAAACTTAAAGTTAAAAGAAACTTTTTCAGTTTAAGGGGTTAGCACTTTCTTTCATCTTTGCATATTGGTTTGATGCTTGAAATGATGCATTTTTTATCCCACTTCTATCATATTGTATTCCCATCCCATTGCAATTGTTGGAGGAGTTGATACCAAAATTTCATATCAGATACCATGTTCTTGAAGCAATTTTCTATGTTTTTACAAATTTTTTGAGGTTCTTTTGTGTTGTATGGATCCATACAAACTTGAAATGCTCTAAGATCATTGGTGTAGATAAATATATGTGTTCCCTTTCATTTGCATTTGTTTTGAAGTTCTCAATCACTGTTTTGTGGGATTAAACAATCAAATACATGGACTGCCATGTTGTGCCTGTGTAAGGGTTTGAGGGCTAAATAGAAATGACATCCACCAATCCACCAACTATCTTGGAATTGTAACTTAGTGGATTAGTGTGCATCATGGTGGATTTGATGGAGTTTCAAATCTTGTTCTTTGAATTCCATTTATGTTTTGCCCTTGTTGTGACTTGTTACATTGTTTGGGAGGAACCTAAGGTTGGGTTTACCTTGGCTTTCATAAAAATCCTAATGTTCCATGTAAAAGCTTGGGTGAGATATATTCGGCCATTACAATTTTGGAGTGGGTATTAAAATGACTTATGTCTCATTGTTTCGTCTAGGTCGGGCCCCTTTTTATAAATTGAGTTAAATATTTTTCCTAACTTTATTACTTCCTAAGTTTAGGTTGGCCTGTGCCCTATGTTACTGATATTAGCCCAAACCTAAGGGGAGGGTTAATAATCAAAAGAGATTCTGAAACTTCAACTACAGAAGCTACAAACTTGACTATAAATGTGGCCAAATTGGCCCAAAAGATAGCTGAAAGAGAAGAAGCTGAGAAGAAAAGTTCGATGGAGAAGTATAACACCATTATTGGAGAGTATAGTAGAATGTAGCAAATGAATGTTGAGCTACAAACTAAGGTAGACAGGATGAAGTACAAACATGTGGGGGAGTGTTCTAGTGCTCTTGGTACCCTGGCCATACATTCTACATCAAGATCAATACCTGCAACTTCTCCAATTGTTTCTACTCCTGGGTCCCCCATCCAAACTCTTGCTCCTAGTCCTTCATTAGAGCCAGTTGAAGAGGAGGTTGAGTACTCTATAGATCCCACCAAATAGAAGATGCTTAATAAGATTAGAGAGCTACAGGCAGCTCTAAAAGCAAGTGAGAAGGGAGCAGTTGCCAAGAAAAATGAAGTTGTAGACACAATTTTTAGGCATTTGAATTAGAGAGTTGATGGTAGATTACCATCAATTTATTCTTTATATTCTTTATTCTTAGATTCAATAAGAAACATTACTAGGGATCAGGAATTAGTTTTTCCTTTAGTTGAGAAGTGGATCCATAGGGCCAATGACCTAGATGTTATGTATAAAGCCTCTACATTCAATGCAAACAACATGCCCCAATCATTAAGGCCTACTCAAGGTTTTGTAAAATCACTCCAAGGTTTTCAAGCCTTACCTGATGATTTGAGTAGGAAGATTAAGGAACTGGTAAAGAATTTTGATGACTGGAGTGGCACGTGTTTACCAGATTTATAGGGACTGCCTTGTTTTACCTATGTAAGGGTTTGAGGGGTAAATAGAAATGACATCCACCAATCCACCCACTGTAATTGAACTGTAACTCAGTGGATTAGTGTGCATCATGGTATGATAGAGGTTCATTGCATTTAGGGGTCTTTTAAAGAAAGAAACTTGGCATTGAATTGATGCCTTAGGGCTGATAGGGGCAATTTTCTTGTGAATTTGTGGTTGTTAAGTCAGGGTTTATGAATTTGATGGATATCTTGGTAGAGTCATGGTGACACTATTTGATAGTCCAATCTCTACTTCAAAACAAAAATATCTCTGAGAACTCTAAGAGCTATAATGGGATGGCATTAAAGGAACCTTCATATGAAGGATCTTCTAATGAAGGACCTTTGAATTAAGGTCTTCATTTGAAGGTCCTTCATGCCAAGGTTCCTTTTATTAAGCATTTTTGACATGAAATATTTAAAATAAAAAAAATCTTCATTTAAAAGTCTTGACATGGCATCATTTTTGAATGAAGGTTCTTCGTTCAAAGGTCATGATGACATCACCGTCAAATGAAGGTTCTTCATTAACTGGTATTTTGTAATTTTGAATGTGTGATAATAATTTAGGGTTGTAAATAAATCCATTTGAGCCTTTTATAAATGAAAGGATGTTTGATGCAATCATATTCCTTGTCAAACTTTGAACTTAATAGTAAGGGCATCATGAGTAGTTTGTTGGGCCCATTCAACAATCTCTGATGCAAGGATTGAATTGTTTAGAATGTATCTACTATCAAGAAAGCTAATTTGTTTACCTCTATGACTATATCTCAAGCAATAGGTTTAATTGTGATGGCAATGATATTGACAAGGATTTTGTAATCTAGGTGTTGAGAAGCATAATTGGCCACCATCCTAGGAAAGATTCTTCATTCTCACTTTTAGGTGTTAAAATTTAATAATACGTAGATTGATGAAAGAGCCCAAAGAGCTTTTCCCCATGTTATCCAAGTACACATAGCAGTGGTCTTCTCTTATACGGTTGGACATGATTTCAATAACTTAGCTAGGAATTATTCATTTAACCTAAGGTTTTCTCATAATGCCATCATTGGAAAAGTATGATCAAATTCTTCTATTATGAAGAATTGGTCTATGTGCCTCTAGTAATCACTATAAAAATGTGAAAGACTAAGCTATTTTATTTTATTTTTCTTATCTTATACCATTTTATGAGAATGGGGGGGGTCAATGTACGAGAATATCTTTGGAAACTAGGCATGAAAATTGTAGGTTAAAGAGAATGGGGGTGCCAAACTTACAGTACTCATTGTCCCTTGGTCATCAATTTTCCCTGAGTGCCCTCAACCTCGTCCTCGGTGTTGGTATTGACCTTGTTTTAGCTCCAAACTCTTCATCGACGCTGGTATTGACCTTGTTTTCACTCCTCCAAACTCTTCCTCAGTGCTGGTATTGACCTTTCACTTGTCCAATTTTACGAGCTACAACCTGGTTTAGTTAGGTTTTAGAGTATGTTAAATAAAATTTAAAATTATGGCACCATTGAGAGTAGTGAATATAAAGCAAGAAAAGCCTATTATGGTGCCATTTAGAGTAGTGAATATAAAGTAAGCCAAGCCTATTATAGTCATGAGGGACATAATAAAACTCCTAGGATACTTTGTGAAACCATTTTCCTTGGTTAAAGGGAGGCCATAAAATATACCTTTGGATTTTTTCAATCTTCAAATATGAGGATTTGCAAGGTTCTTAGCAACATGAGTAATGGAAATGTGTGCAACAAGAATTTTTGAACACACATGGAATCTCCTTGCCAAAGAAAGGGGCTTCATAATTTAATATGATAATTTTTCTCAGCTCTAGAAATGATATGTTTCCTTAAAGAGGAAGGAGAAACCTAAAAGGTAAAAGAGATGCTTAGGAATCTCAACACTTCCTTATGATCAACCCCCTTCTATCCATAGGAATTGAACCAATTGGGCTTGGCTAAGAATAATTTCCTATAACATTGAGTTTTATGCCACTATATATTTGACCTTAAAGCTTTCTAGAAAATATCTAGGCATTGAATATCCTAAATAATGTCACGTTTGTCATCCAAGAGAGTGAGAAAGGAGTCATTAGAAAAATGACCATTGAATAGTTGGGCTAGTGATATCAATGTTGATAGTGAGATGGGTGGTCATAGAGGTGGCCTACAAGCTATATTTGGAGAAAAAGAAGGATAGAAGCCATTGATTGGAGTAGTGAATATTGACATTGGTGTTTCCTTGTCCAACAAAGGGTCACTATGAGAAATGGTGTTGGATTTGGCATTGGCATTTACTCTTTTCTTCTAACAAAAATGGTGATAGGCTAGATGTGTCTAATACTAGAAATATTCTCCCCTTCCTCCCATGAAAACTTTTATGGGAGAAGGAATACATGATACTTTGAATTGTAATGAAGAGTCAATGCAAAATAAACTACTCCCTCTACTATCATACATGTTTTTGGGTTTATTCTTTCATTCTTCACGCTTGGAAAATTGCTCATTTGGAAATGGATTAAACAAGTGGAAAAACTTGGGCATGCATATGAGCTTATGAATTGGAACCTAAAGGGTATGTCGTCAAAGGAAGATTTCCCATTTCTAACACTTTGTTGTTGAGGTGAGTTTAATAATATTATGGCTCGTTGCACCATAGAATTTGTTAGAGGTTTCCTAATATGACATCTCTATATGATCCTTGCTTAATTAGTTGTTGGCTTTTATCTTTTCCTTTTTCTATTAATGACTTATTATATGATTGCATAGATGATATTTTTAATGTCATTGGGCCATATCAGTCTATACGAAGTTGCTTTACTTCTCAAAGTATTATCAATAACCTTAATAATGAAAATAATGAAATTACCATTTAATGGGTGCTTGGGGAAGGGTATTGAGTTTTACCCTAGTGATAATTGCTGGTGTCTATGTATCATATTGCTTTGGCTCAAGAGGGGTATTGTTATCCCTTGTGATTATGTTTGAGGAAGTCTTCAAATGGATGCTATTTCCTTCAACCAAATTGATGTCATTAAATAGTTTTGTTATGAACCCCTTGTAGGTTGCTTGGATAATGTTAGTATTGGTAATTCTGGTCCTTCTAATTATTATGCCCAAGCTTCCATAAATATGCATTTACTAAAAAATAACGATATAGTCACTTCAATCAAGTCACTTATGGTTGGGAGGTTTCTCCATGGTATGATCATATGAACAGGTTAGTTTTGCATGATAGTGAATAAGCCTCAATTTTTTGTGAAGTCTATTCTCTTATGTGAATGCTTGTGTTTTCTTCCTACTAAGTTCCAAATGTATAATACTTCTTAGTTTAATATTTTTTGCAAGGGTTTAGATACTATAGGGGATTTATGATGCGACACTAAACTCACATCCCCTAAGGAGGTGAGAAATAATGCCATGCTATGACATTTTTTAAGAGGGTAGAATCGCTCCCTACTTTGAGTCCCTATGTTGCTTTGGTCAAGTCCTTTCAAAATAATTTTCTGCTTCATAAAAGGATAAAAAGGTTATTGTGGGCAGTGTTAGATTTATTGTTTCAAAGGAAACCAACAGAGTTGCTACTAGGTTGAATATTGAAGGTAGGAAGGTCATTAATAGGGAAAAATGATGGACACGGAAACCATCAACCAAATTTTGAAAAGGGAAGAACTCATCGAATTATAGAATGGTTTTGAATGATGAGTTTAGTAGAGTGCCAATTAAGTACTTTAGTGTTGAAGGTAGTTTTAAATGTGTTTTTCATTACCATTTCTCGCATGACCATCTTAAACATAATAAGATTGCTTGTTTTCCTTATTTTGTCCTAAGTTCTCTTAAGTGTTTAGGTAAGGAGGTCTTAATGGATAAATTTGTGATGCCTCTACACGAGGGGTTAATTTTTAGACTCCATAAGTCCACCTTGCTATGTTCTCTTAGAATTTTGTTAGCTCTCTTATTTCGAAGTCTATTAATCTATTCCCTACCCCTATTCTTATCAAAGCTAAAGGTGGGAATCTTAGTGATTTTCATGATCCCTCTCCTCCTAAGGGTAAGAGAAAACCTATCAAACATTCCTCATTCCTTGTCAAGCAAAAAATTACATTTGATGATGTGCCTAGTAAAGTGGTGGAGGGAAATATTGAGCTTGGTAAAGTTGTGGCTGATTATGATGACTTAGGTTTCCCTAATCTTTTTGCCATTGGTTCTCTATTGAAAGTTGCCTCTCATATCCATGTGGACATTCCTAGTGATGTTGACATCTCCAAGACTAAGAGTAAAAACCCTAAATTTTAGTCCTCACTTGTGGGCAACAACGACTAAGGTTCTTATTGTTGCTATTGTTAATAATAAGATTGCTATAGGAAAACCTTTTAAGGGGAACCTTGTAAGAAGATCTAATGGGTTGGTGGCCATAATTTCTACTACCCCTAACACTACAACCAATGTAGAATTAGTTGTTTCTAATTAACAACAAAGGCTTTGTTGATCAAAAGGACAATGACTGCATCAATAGTGGGAATAAAGAGTTCAGTCACTCTCAAGACTTCATGTAAGAGGAAGATGTTTCTCTTTCCAATGATTTTGGTGTCAACCTTTTTCAGAAATGAATGTTCTTTATGACACTAAGTCTTCTAACATAGGGGATGATTGAGAGGCTGAAAATGATGTGAATTTAGACCCTAGAAATGTTATGGTGGCCATGGATGATGTCAAGGGTAAAGGAATTTAGGTGGACAATAAGTTTGATCTTGTGCATTTATGTTCTCATTGTGGCCATAACACCAATTCTATTAATTATTTGGAGCAAATTCTAGAAACTTTGGAGGAAAGAGTCAATAATGTGCTTAATCTTAGTAATAAGGTGATCCATAGGTTACTTCTATGCTTCTACTCCAGAATGTTGTGTGGGAGTTCTAGAAAAGAAGGTTGAAGGGTAATCTTGATAGTCTTGTTTTAAAGAAGGATAGAAAGAAATACCTTAAGGATGATATTTTTTCTTTCCTTTTTGAAGATTGGGGATATGTGACTCCCCAAAAGACATGCTACCTTATAAGCTAAAATGAAGTGGCCACTATCGGCAATCATGTTCATTCATAGTAGTCAGGATTATAGGGAATAGTCAGGATCAACTGATGGATGATCGACGGTCAATAAAAAATTGTTCCAACATCTAGCTCCCTCGACGACATGTATGGGAACTAACCCATGTTGGCCCTATTATTGCATTCACAGGGTTCGGGATGTTGGGTTCACCACAAAAACCCTCACTTCATAGCTAGGGCAAAACGAGACTTCCTCGCTCCTAAGACTATGATGAACACCTAAGTCACTATGGGACTCGAGGTGGGAGCTACTTCTTTTCACTCCTGGAAGGAAGAGTACTGGAACACCCTTTCCATTTGGTGTTCGACTATGGACTCTTGGTGCAACCCGGTTGCATCCCTATGGTGCTCCTTTCCTTGAACAACCATACCTCCCTATATAAGTTATTAGTCCAAATAGTAGACATCGGTAGGATGACACCGTTCTCTGGGTTGACTCCCCCATTTCTGACTTCTCATCACCAGTAATAACCCATAGGGACCTTTGACCCTAGATTTGTAGACTCTTCCTAGCTTGGCTAACATCTTGATGAGTCCAACTCACCTTGTAGAGTTGCCTTACCCTTGAAACCTACCTTAACTCACCATGACTTGGCATGACTCGACACTTCTTTATGCTCCATGCTGCTATGCCCATGCTACCCCGGGTAACTCGGCTTCAAAATTAGAACCTTGTTTTCCCAACTCGCCTTAAGATTCAAAAAAGAAAAAAAGAAAAGAAAAATATGCCTCGAAAATGATAAATATCGACGTATATTATATAGAATATATATAAGGTATATAAGCTAGTTAAATCATTATAATATTGTTAAATCATTAATTATATTACAAATGAACATTGCTTTCAAATTCTTTGTTCTTTGAAGCATTGGTTCTTGCATTTGTTCCTGACATAAGCAACATCCAATCGTCGATTGTGGGATTGACATCCTTAATGTTTGTTAGAATCTGACGAAATATTTGTTGTTCTTCATTTTGTCCATCTTATCGAAAAACAAAACTTAATGTAATGACCATTTTGAATTCTTCCCATAGTAGCTTTTCTCACCTTTTGCTTTCATATGGAGCCATGCCATTTACTGGAGGTAATTGTGCCAAGTCTCCAACTAAAATCATGTAGATATGCCTAAATATAAAATATTTAATTAAATTGATAAGTATGAATTTGTATAGAAGGAACTATAATAGAATTGAATAAAAAATATTGTAATGTAAAGTCATCAAAGTTTGCAATTTCGATCCAGAACTCACCTCCAAAACTTTGGTTACTATTTTTTGGGAATGCTCATCGAAGCCTGGAATCTATGTTTTCAAGCAACCTCTCCCCAAAGAAACTAATTTCATCTATCAATATGCATCTAACATGTGATATTTCTTCTTGGAAAGTTGTAAGTCTTGTCCCTTCTAGTTCATTTAAATCTCTTATTGGAATTCTTCGCTTTGAATGAATGGTTGAAGCACCAATTTTGAATGTTGCAACTCCAGTAGGCGTGAATAGAAGTAGAGGAGATTGTTTGGGAGAAGAATTTTTTTCTAGTGCTAGGTTATGTATTAGGTTATATAAGGCTAGGTTATATAGTGTTTGAGCCTAGTCTCAAACACTACAATTAGGGCTAGGTTAGGTTATGTGTTTTCTTTAGGGTTAGGTTTGGGATTAGGTTTATGGTTATGGTTAGAGTTTAGGGTAATCTCTAAATTTAAGCTTAAGTCGTAGTTGATTATTTTCCCACAAAAGGAAATTAGATCCATCTTTTCTCATGTTCATTATAGCCAACTATGGATTAATATTAAATTTAGACCTTTCTTGAAACCTAACATCATATCCCTAATCTAACCATAACCCTAACCCTAATCATAAGATTGAATCATACCCCGACCTTAACCCTAGCCCTGACAATAAACTTAATCCTAACCCTTACTTGGAAACTAAACCATCATTTTCTCATTAATGTAACCCTGACCATAACTTTAACCCTAATACTATAATCCCTAATTGTAATCCTAAACCCTAACCCTATTTTCATATCTAATCCCAACCATAACCAAAACTCTAAATCTAACCCTAACCATAAAATATAAACCCTAATCTAACCCTAATCCTAACATTATTTTTCCTAACCCTAACCCTAACTCTAAACCTAACACTAACCTGAACACTAAATCCTAACCCTAATTAAATACCCAATCATAACCCTAAATTGTAACATGATCCTTTGAATTGGATACTACATAAAAATTTATGTGTTACAATCATTGCTTCCATTGTTGCCATTTTTACATTGGGTCGATGCATATATTTTTAAAATATTCAACAAAATCTTTTAATGTCTTGCCAAAATTAATATTATTAATTGTAATATCAAACTTATAAACATGTATGCAAAATAAGAACATAAATAAGAAATATATGGTAATAGTTTATTCAAAAAACAAAGTGATGTGGACTACAAGGACTATAAGATATCCACAAAAGAGATCTACATTGAAAATATTGTAGGGAAATTCAAGAAAATACAATTGGTAGATGCAAAGCCAAATAAATGTGAAATTGTGTACTATAATGATTTTAGAATATACAAATAATGGATTTGTTGAAAAGGTATTAGAAACTTTCAAACAAATGCAATTGGTAGATGCAAAGAAAAATTCCACAACCTTCACCAAAATCCTTATTGGTTTCCTTAAAATGGGAGATTTGGAACAAGGTATAGACATCCATCAAAGCATAATATGAAGATGATTTTTTTCAAATGTTGTGGTTGTAGATGCCATTTTAAAATTTATACAGAATGTGGAAGGATAGAAAAAGCTTGTGAACTATTTGACAAAATGTCTCAAGGAATTGTAATCTCTCAATTTATTTTAGTGTCTATTTTGTTACCCCATGTCCCAAATTGGGTATAGCACAATAGACACTAAAACAAATTGATAGATTGTTACGAGGGTAGTGATGAGACTTCTCTAATTAGAGTGTATTCCATGAGATTACAATTATTTGAGGAATTGTGTCAAATAGTTCATGAGCTTTGTCTATCCTACAACATTTTGCATAGATTTAAAAAGGGCATCTACAACCACAAGATTTGAGAAAATTTATCTTCATATTATGTTTTCCTTATGATTGGTTAACTCTTATACTAAATCTGACTGTTGTTTGTGTTTTGACAAGAGTAGATTAATATTTTTTTATTTTTTTATATGAAGATCAAAATTACATGCACATAGAATGAACCATAGTTTAGTTACAACACTTGGTCTCTTCAAAATAATTAGAGAAGATTAGGGAGAGGAAGGAATGCACACCAAACTACAAAATAGGGGTAGTTGTGGCTTTGTTAGTTTTCTTTATATAGTCTACTTGTTTCCTATAGGGATAAATATTTAATCACTATACAAATGAAATATGGTTGATTATCTACTGAATATTGTTTTGTGTGTTTTGAAATGGAAGATATATATGTTGGAAAACAAGGATAGACAACTGAGAGGGGGGGGGGGCGGGGTGAATCAGTTGTTACAAAATTGAAACTTATTCAACCTTGTTAACCTTTAATCTCAGATCTAATAATTAACAGTTAAAGTATGAATCAACAACACATCAGAAACACACATAACACCAAGATTTTTGTGTACAAACCTTGTTAAGGGAAAAACCAAGGTGGAGGTTAATCCATAATTTATACACTGTTAAAAGTATAAAAGAAATGAATAAGGAATGCACATGCATTCAAGAACACTGCCTAGAGCTCACTACTCAAAGGGAAGGCTCACTACCTTACATAAGGTAATCAAATTAAATCCATCTGATGAGGTTGAACTGATAAATTAGCTTATTCAAAAGCCTGATGACATTTTCAGTTAGGCACATAAATACTTCTTCATACTTTGCCTAAAATTCTTCACACTCTGCTTTGAATTTGAATGATCTAATCTTTATCCACACATATCTCGCATACACTCACATAGATTATCTCTAAATGAATAAAACAATTGCTCTTATATATCCACTTCATGAATTTACATTAACAACTCTGCCGGCCAAAAATAAATAATAGATGAATACAAACTGTCGGCCCAATTCATGAACAAATCTCAATGCGCACCAACCTAAATCGGTCACAACATAATGAAGACCTAAAGCAAAATCCTCGAACATGCCAAGCATTGAAAAATTAATCCACAAGGATCTACAACATGCTACCACCATCATGTCAACCAAGAACATGAAAACTTGAACATGGAAAGGAAAAATATTTGATCATGAGCACATTGATCAACGTGGACGTACCACAATGATAGAGTATGAGATCAAGAAACGTCAATGAACATCTCAAGAGAATACACAACATTTCAATTCACTAGAATTACATTCTCTTCTTTCAGAAACACCAACTATAGCAACAAAATAATTGTAGGAACAAAAAAACTCATAACTCGCTCCAATCTTGATGCACACCTCTGAAACTTCCAGAGGATATACTAGATAGGCTCAACAACAAACCCTTTAATACATGACTTCAGAATACCAATGTACAAAATTTTTCACCACTCTGATCTTCACAACTTCATAGACTATCTGCAACATATTTATTCTAATTTTCTCAATATCCTCGACTATACAACCTTTAAGATATTAATGCTAATAGTGTTGACATCAATGACAACCACATATCATGAGCAACACAACCACAACATCCAAGAATCTACATCTCTATAAAAATTGGTATATGCTAATAGTCAACTTATTATCTTATTTATAGCATTTCCTTAGCTTTTTATACTAAAAAATTCAAGGTAGAGGGTAACATGATTATTTGAATTGGATACTACATAAAAATTTATGTGTTATAGTCATTGCTTCCATTGTTTTCATTTTCACATTAGGATGCATATTTTCTACAATCAGCAGTCTTTTAATGTCTTGCCAAAATTAATATTATTGATAATTTCAAACTTTTATAAACATGTATGGAAAATAAGTACATAAATAAGAAATATATTCTAATAGTTTCTTCAACAAAGGATAAAAAAATCATGTGGACCGTACAAGGATTGTGGTGGGACTTAAAATTTACTAACCGTGTGGTATTAACAAGGGAGATCAATGATAATCCTTCCTCGCGGATCTCGCATGATCAGATTAAAGGCCCTTGAGGGTACTGCGAGGTCTACGAAGAGGTGACACATGGCCTAGTTCTTGAAGCAACAGGGCTAGGTGGGACCCGTTGTCTAGTTGCAACCTCTTATTTTCTTGGGTTGTGATTGGGCATGCTTCTCCCAGGGTGCTAATGTGGATTTTCAAACAATTGTTGACTCAATTTGAGTCATCTAAATTGCCATGTTCGATCCGCATTAACGGTTCAATTTTTCTTAGGTTCCTGTTCATCCGCATTGGGAGTTCTTGCTCTCTGCAAGTTACTCTCATTAATGGCGTAGGTTTTTTTAGTGGATCCTCGCCTGATTTTCCTGCATGCGAACACTGTTCTCCTAATAAATGCAATGATGGGTTGTACGCCATGCCTTCGCAAGCCAGGAATAATTTATGGTGGCTACATAAGCCACTAAAATGCTCAAATGCTCGTGCTGCATTCGAGAAATTAATATTCTCGCACCAATTAACTCTATAAATGCTCATTGTGTTATCTGGTATTATCATCACATTTTGAGTTGTCTTGTTTGGAGGTGGTCGATTCTCTCCTGTATTTTGTGAGGTGTTCTTTGCAATGGACCATTCGGCTATGCGTAGAAGCCGAACCAGACTCGGGGTGAGAAATTTGTAGCCTGACGGGGTACAACCTGTTCTTAGCAAGCCTGAGGTTGTCCATGATGCTAATTTTAAAGGGACGGGGAGCTCCAAGTCCCCACTGGTGTTGTCTTCTGGTTCTAGCAGTGATGGGTCTGAAACTAACTCAGACTACCAATGTTACTTGGTGTCCATGACCAAGTTGTTGGGGGTCAATGAAGATCCCCTCGTAGTTGCCCCAATAATTGTGATGGCACCATGCCATGCTACCAGATCATGTGTTAAATTAGATAAAAGCAAGCTGGTCTCGCTTCTTCCTGAAGCGAGGACCAGGAGTGGTCGCCTCTACCAGGGCTGTGTGTCTTGCAAGTAGTTGTAGTTGATGGGTGTGTTACTTTTGGGTGGTGTGTTGATGTGGACATATGCGTGCTTGCCACGCTCTTTTGTCTTTAGCTCCGGTTGGTTACAATGGTATAACTATTTTGATTCCTCGAACTGATTATGGTTTTTTCTAATGATGAGGAATGTCAGTTTGAATTTCATTCTAAATGAAATTCAATTTTGGAATGAACAATGTAGCCTATTGCTTTGTTGCTCTACTGTCCTATAAAGGAGATTTGACAGCTCATTATTAAGGGTTGTTATTTTTTTTGGGTCTGAAGGCTTAGAATAGGTATAGTTAGTGGTAATGCAGGATTTTGAAGGTATTATGTAGGAAATCATGCTGGGTTGGGAATAGTATGAAATAAATATACTATGCTTTTGTAATTACTGATATCGAAAGAAATCTAAAAAAATTAAGACATTTTGCTCTCCTGTGTATGGGCCATGGATTATGAATGAATTTATCAAGGGTTTGTTCATTCAGTTTCAATGGTGTAGTTGAAAGTGTAATTTGTTCTCTTGCTTTGACTTAATGAGTTAATCAAATGCTTGAACACAAATTGCATGTTTATGGTTATATGCTCAGGATTCACTAAGGAGTATTGTTTTAATATATTGAAAAATCTCATGGTAGCAAAGCACTTTGGTGATAAGTTCAATTTCATCTGAATTACGTTTTATATGACTCCCACCCAATGGATGAGGCACTGGATAGTATTGGTAAATTCCTTTCAGGTATAGGACTGTGACTCTAAGCATGGTGATTCAATACCCGAACATTTTAACAAATATCAACTACTATCTCTTTTTGGGATATAGATCTTATGATAATTTTCAATCTCCTTGCTTTGGGATATCTGTTATTATTCTTTGGTTTCGCCACAACTAGGGTAATGACTGTCTGTTAGTGTTAGTGGGGACTGCATCTGTAACAAGAAGTGTTCTTACCAATCATGAAACATTCTTATGAACACACTTGGGTTTACCTACCTTGGTTTTAAAGAGCCAAAGTGTAGGAGATGTTAGTCTTTGACTGACTCTTGTTAGTTGTCCACTAGCCTTTGCAGTTCTTTATAATAGAGGTTGGATACCTCTTACATAATTGCAAATCCTATGTGGGAAAAAACACCAACAGATTGTAAGATATACACAAAATGGATCTACATTGAAAATTCGGTAGGAAAATTCAAGAAAATACAATTGGTAGATGCAAAACCAAATAAATGTGAAATTGTGGACTATAATGATTGTAGAATATACATAATGGATTTTTTTAAAAGGTTTTAGAAACTTTCAATCAAATGCAATTGGTAGATGCATAGACAAATTTCACAACCTTCACCAAAATCCTTGTCGATTTCCTTAATATGGGAGATTTGGAACAAGGTATAGACATCCATCAAAGCATAATATGAAGATGAATTTTCTCAAATGTTGTGGTTGTAGACTCCATTTTCAAATCTATGTAAAATGTGGGAGGATAGACAAATCTTGTGAACTATTTGACAAAATATCTTAAAGAATTGTAATCTCATGGAATATACTCTAATTAGAAAAGTTACATCACTACCCTCATAACAATCTCTCAATTTGTTTTAGTTTCTATTGTGTTACTCAATTTGAAACTTAATTGTGATAAATTAAGTTCATTGTCAAATTGTCATTTGTGTGTCAAGTTTGTCAAAATCCAAAATGATCAATTATTAATAAAATCATGGATCATGTAATATTGGGATGGGTGACCTCCTAGGAAGGCCTAGTGCTTCATCGCTTTGAGAATCATTTAGATGCAATGAGTGCTAAGTGGACCATTCATTATCATGAGAGATGGGTTTTTGTGAAACACTACTCTTGAAACATGGATCAATGAGTTTGACTTGTAAAACTACATAATTGAATCCTGATAACAATATCAAAATTTGACATAATGTGAAAAATACTTCCTACTTGTCAATAGATCATGTTGTCAAAATCTAGAATTTAAAATTATGAATTCTTTGTAATTACTCAATAGATCATGTTGTCAATTGAACCTATTGGCATTTTTTTACTGCAACCCACACGTGTTTCCTAGAAGCTCCTATGAACTCGCCACATTCAATAATAAAAGACTAGGAACAGTATGGCCAACTTAACAAGAATAGCAATAAGGCTAATTCTCCTACACTTCTGACTCTGTAAAATCCAGTAGAGTATTCCCTAACATGTGCTCTTAACATACAACATTTAAACAATTCATTTAATTTGCACACATGTAAGCAACAGATAGATCCCCAATTAATGTTAAAGGATCAAATCCTTCAAGAAATTGGCTATATGATAAAAAAGATTCATGTCCATTTAACAGAGAATCGCAAACTTCACATAAAGTAAATTGATAGGAAATGTTTGAGTAAAATATCCTGATGCCATAACACAAAACATACGAGAATAAAACGTAATTAGAATTCCAATGCCATATCCTAGCGCAAGGAGTCAAAAGAGAAAACTGAACTACAGGGTAAATTTCATTTTGAACACTTATGATCTATTATGAATTGCATTACAACCCATATATCTATACCTGAGTTTATTACTCCTTTATGAATCCTATTTGTTATATTGCATGAATTTACTGGTTAATTGAAGCATTTAACTGATCCTTTGAACTAGAGCTATAGTTAAACATAATTCACAGTAAAGAACAAATGAAAATCAATGAAAATCATATTTGATTGATATTTCATTAATAATCCATGTAACATAACACAATAGGAGACAAAATAAACTTCAAATATTGACGAGTTTGATACAAACATGCTCAAAAACCCCATGATTAACAAAGTTCTCCAATCTGACTCAAAACTTTTAAAAACCTGGACTTACAATTCATACTCTCTATATTACTAGACTCTTATTCTGAAATTTTGGATATTTCAACTAACCACTCTCTCGGCCTAGAATTCCCTTTTATAAAACAAGGGAGCCAACAAGCTTCAGGTCGGAGAGTACACATGTCCATTTGTAATTGGACCGCTAACTCCTGGTTTAGTTACAATTATATTATGTGAGTGGAGAGCATAAGACAAAGATCATCATTAGTTGATAAGGAGGAAAGAAAACATCGCTCCAAAGGCCGCTCCCCATACATCAAAGGCATGCTTAGCTATTATAGTATTAACTCCACCTCAACACCCTATACTTGGAGTCAAAAGGAGAATGCAATTTTAGAATATAATATCTAAGGCCAGACCTGTATTATACATGACCAAGTTGCAATTCTCGACTATAACACTCATAATTCCAATTCATCAGTGAACACCTTTTTCCATAATTCAAACTCCTCCTCGGAAGGCCACTGGAAAGCCACAACCTGATCAACTTTGTTTTGATAGGGAGCATACTTTACCATTATCGATGTGGCCTTTTTATCAAAGTTCTCTAAGAAACTTATAACAAAAGACAACTTTTCCAATGTACTCTCTAGCATGCGGATGTTAGCATTTTTGCATATCTCATGTGTTTGAGACATCATTATATTTTTCATTTGCTCCTTCCAAACCTGCAGGGGTTTGACTTCATCCTGACTATGTAAAATATGAGGTAATGGGGTTAGGTCCTTTCCATCATACACATCTTTCAACAATTTAATCTTGGATTCCATTGGGGCGGCAAATCCCTGAAACTTCTGCTCAACAATTCCCTTGACCATTTGATATGTTGTAATAATAGTAGGATATTTATCACCATGCTGTTTTGCCCCTACTACCATGAATCTCAAATTCTCCATTCTAGGGCTCCATTTTCTTAGCAATGAGATGGCCAATTCTTTATCCCTTGGAAACATTTTTAGTGCTTGCAACATTAGGAAATAATTTGCATGAACACTATTTAGCTTAATCTGGATCGTTCTGTTTAAATATTTCAAAACAATGTCCACTATCACTGCATTGTTTCTCCCTGCTGTATCCCGGATTTGCTTTACCATCTCCTTATATTCTTCAACCTGATGAATTAGTTTCTCTGTAGAAAGTCCCCCTCTAGGGCTAGTAGCCCTCTCAATAGCGATAGGAAATTGTCCCATATTATATGGAACAATAGCCAAAGACTATGCTTGTGCAAGAGGTTGAGACTGCTCTACTGGTGGGTCAGGAATAGTCTGGCTAGAATTGACTTGCTTTTGAGATCTCATGGTATCCATTTTTTGCCTCAATAAAGCCAATTCAGCTTCTAACTCTACTACCTTTTGTTGACTCTTATTATATTCAATAATAATTTCATTATATTGGCCTCTCAGAGTATCCCGCTCCTTGGTCAAATCTTCAATAGTTGCTCTGGTGAATTTGGCAACATTCACGACCATATTTGCAACTTCCAATGTTGGGGTGTCAGCAACTCTCCTCACAACCAAGTGACCACTGAAGTCAGAAGGTTCTGCAACAATTGGCTTTTTAGAGCCAGAAGATAGGGACCAGATTGCCAATGCATCCCATTGCTCACTAAAGGCCGATCCCTTGAGTGCCAATGTAGCCTCCTCTTTAGTAGCAAGAAGTGGCTTATTATCCCTTCTTATTATGTCAAACACCATAGCATCAATGATATCCCATTTAGAGAGTAGAAATACTCCACTTTTTTGTACCAATTCTTAGCCCTGCTCTGGTATTATTGCTTTGAATTTTTCTCTCATTTATTCCTTGACCTTAGCTTGAATTACCTTCTCTCGGAGCTCTAGATGCAGACTTCTCTCATGTGCCACCTTCTTAGAATATAATGTAGTATGTGCTCTCCACACAGAATCTTTAAAAGCACCGATTTGAATAAAAGAGTTATCCATCATGAACTCTCTGCAGGCTTCTATTCTCAAGTCATCATTGCTTGTTATTCCTTTGATTTCATCTTTTCCTGACCTCAAAGAAACTGTACCTGAACCTGTTGCAATTTCAACTGGGTCCAAAGGCATCTCAAGATGCATTTCATTCAGAGTGACAATAATGTCATCATCCTCATCACCATCACAATCAACAATCTTTACCCTTTCAACCCTCAGTCTCTTTGGTGATGGTGGGCAAGCCTGTTCTAAAAAACTTGGAGGAGAATCCAAATCAACAACATTTGGTACTGACTGCCTTAAAGAAGATGGTGCAATATTTTTAGCAACATCTTCATCCCTACTTCCCTTTCTTCTAGAAAAAACCCTTATCTTCTTTTGGGGCTGATAAGTAGGCCTCTCCTCTTCCTTTACCTCAGGGTACTCCTCGATGGTTTGTGATTTTCCCCTTTCTTCCACAACCCTTTCATCTTTCAAAACCCCAACCAAGCTCTCAAAATTATCAATGGCATACATTCCCTTGCTAAACTCATCTTTAGCATTAGGTATGGGATTGAAACCGGGTATTTTCTCCTGCTTACTTTTTACCATTTTAGAGTAGGCAATGTATAGTGCCTTTCTATCATCTTGTAATTCCAAATAAAAAATATTCCTGATGATGTCCTCCGAAAAGTAGAAGTTGTGGACAAAAGCTCCTATCCGATGTTTTGCCTTCATTTGAGAGATAAAACCCTTAGGATCATGATTCCTGGGGTGCACGGTCTTTAGCCTATAAGGCCCAAGTAATTGATGCAACTCCTTCCATCCTCCCTTTGCCATAAAAAAATCAACAAATGCTATATATTTAGGGAAGAAAGAACCTTTCTTCTATTCAACTGGCAAGTGTAGTTCCTGAGTGCCCCCCAACTGCCTCATGATTTCCAAAAATCCAATTCTAAGGGGCACCTCCCTTGGCATAACCTTTGGATTGAAATTAGTGCCAAAAACCCTAAAAATTGTGGTATTATGATAGGGGATAATGTCTCCCCAATTGTGCATTATGTTCAATTCAGGCCTTCTCTCCATCGACCTCAAGAAGTCATGAATTTCTTTTGGGATCCTTGGGGGGTCACGAACCAGAGCCTCCCTTAATTTAGATCCAAAGACATTATGGAAAGTTACATAATCAAACTCATGATCATGCATGTCAAGAATCCTAGTCCAATATTGGATAGGCATTTCAATGTTTCCTTCCTTCTTCTTTAATTTCTTATCTTATTCAAACACAACCTGAACCCTATACAGAAACATGTGGATTAACAAGGAATACCATCTAAATCCAACCCAATTCTTCCCCTCCTTTAGGGCTACCAGACCCGTGTGCATCTTCTCTGCCAAATAAGTGGAAAAATCATATATTACATTAAAACTTGGGTGCTGGAGATTTACTACCATATACATAATATTGGTAGGCAAGGTTTTCTTTAAGCTGACTCCCAGAACTTGACATAAAGCACAAACAGTCTTCTTAAAATGACTGGCGAAATAGTCCACAGGAAAAGGTTCGGGCTCATTCCTGCCAATTACTACCTTCTTCTGATTTTTTCCTCTTCCCGAGACTACCAAATGAGGTATTAACAAGGATGTTCTGAAAAAACCCCTAGTTTTTCTATATTCTTGTCTAAAAACCTCCAAGTCGACAGGAACCATATCTTGACTCCATTCGTGCAATTTGAAAATCTCTGCAATTTCTTCTTTGGTTATCTTAATCATCTGCACACCAGCATGTGTTCTGACAATTCGGGCCACAGGGTCATATCTAGCGGCAATGTCCTTTAAAAGATCTACATCCATATAAATATTAGGAACCACCAATTTACCCACGTCTAACCTCCAGGGGTTACACAAAGGAACTGAAAAATTCCTATTCCCAAACCAATTGGAGAACAACCGCCACCCGGTGTATGGTAACTCGACATCTTGAATTGCACATTGCTTGTCTATCAATCCTTCCAAGATTCGAGGCCCATAGAAAAAAAACCTTTCCCTACTGCTTCTTGCTAGTAGAGGGTTGTAACAAATCAATAATATCTTGGGATAAAGACCTGGTAGTGGTTTCAAAACAAGAACTTCGGGCCTTGGGTTCCATTTATACTAGACTAATGATAATTCGAACTAGGGTTTGCTTATTTTCAGATAGAAAATAATTACAATTTTCTCCTTTAGCCTTAACAATTTTTTTTTCAATATTCAAAAAACCCTAGCAATTATCTAGACAAGCTCTAAAAGTGAATCTATTCGATCAATTCTTCAAGAACAAAAATAGGAAACAATCACAAATTGCCTAGTAAGAAACCATAAAATATTCTAAATTTACAAGAAATGGCGTACATGCTACTTACGGTTTCAATCGCAGAACATCTAGGGTAGAGAGATTGAGAAATCATAACCACAACTTGCTTCACTCGATACCAAGCAATTCTTCCTCAATTTAGAGATACAAAACTGAAATAGTAATTCACAAATTATAGCATTTAATTATGCAAGTAGAGTCAAACTCGGCCATTACTATTCACTCGTGTGAGATAAAATGACTATCGTACAATACCATTGTTTATTTTTAAATACAAGCCATTGATCAATCGCAAAGTTGGCTAGGAGAACATCTCAAATTTTGTCAAAATAGTTTGAAAATGCCACATTTTGCCTCCAGTCACCAAACAGACAGGATATTCACCTACCGAACACCACATCAGCACAGAAATGGGCCCCACCTTTGTTATCAGCACACAACATCGGAGTCCACATGTCACCAAATCGCACACCTTGCAGCATTATTGAAACTGTAGTTTTAATTGCATGAGGTCAGCAAGGAAGGACCACAATGCGTCGGTATGAAAACAGCTGTCAGCATTAGGCTTCATACTCGATTAGCGAGCAAAACTGGTCCCCACCATCAAATGTGACAGATAGCAGAATCTCACATGCCTCACACCATATTTGTGACGTTCGCAGAAACCTTGCGAGGTCTGCGAGCAATGATCAAGATTGAAATCACTTCATCCGATGGTCGCACAATCTGCATACACAAAAAGGTTATTTCACCTGACTTTTTAATAGTTGTTTTATTTTGCAAGGGGTGTTTTTAATGACCGTCGATCTTCCTACGATTGATCTTGACCGCTCCCTACGATCTCATGATGACATCACCGTTGGTTGTTTGGCGATTGCGATATCACAAGCGAGTGCCACGTGTCCCAAGCTATCGATGCCGAAAAGGGATTAATAAAGCGTTTAATATTTGTGTCGGACTTAAATACATTATAAAGTGGGTTACTAAAACAACTACGAGATGCACATGCTTGAGATCGACTATGATGTTATAATCTTGGTAAAAAGTTGCTTGACGGTTATGTTTGGTGCTGCTGACTGCTATGTTTTTAATGACCATCGATCTTCCTATGATTGATCCTGACCGCTCCCCACGATCTTGCGATGACATCACCACTGGTTGTTTGGCGATTGCGATATCACGGGCGAGCGCCATGTGTCCCAAGCTGCCGATGCCGAAAAGGGATTAATAAAGCGTTTAATATTTGTGTCGGCCTTAAATACGTTATAAAGTGGGTTACTAAAATAGTTGTGAGATGCACGTGCTCGAGATCGACGGTGATGTTATAATCTTGGTAAAAAGTTGCTCGACGGTTATGTTTGGTGCTGCTGATTGCTGTATTTTTAATGAACGTCGATCTTCCTACGATTGATCCTGACCGCTCCCCATGATCTTGCGATGACATCACCGCTGATTTTTTGGTGATTGCGATATCACGGGCGAGCGCCACGTGTCCCAAGTTGCCGATGCCGAAAAGGGATTAATAAAGTGTTTAATACTTGTGTTAGACTTAAATACGTTATAAAGTGGGTTACTAAAATAGCTGTGAGATGCACGTGCTCGAGATTGACGGTGATGTTATAATCTTGGTAAAAAGTTGCTCGACGGTTATGTTTGGTGCTGCTGACTACTGTGAATGAACAGGATTACCGATGGTAGGAATCAATGGTTGCCCGCCATCATGTGATCCAAAGATGCAGGATGTTTAGTGATCACGATATCACGGGCGAGCACCACATGTATTCCTTTGTCGCTGCTTTTGTGGTGGGCCCTTGATGCTGACATGGAGATTTTGTCAGCCCTTTTGAAGATGGTTGTTCGATAATCTGACAAAAATAAAAGATTGACGGCTGAAGTTTAAATTCACATCAAATGCGATTGGAGCTGTTGGGGTGGCATGCAAATGAGCTTTAATGGTGGACGAGACATCTACTGGCTCAATTCAATCAACATAAAGTATTTGCTCTTTTTCTATCTTCATCACAAAAGCATTCAAGTATTTTCCAAGCAATTCAGAGCCAAAGATAGTATAACAGTGGAATCTCCATTACGATGAGCTTCTTTAACCAATGAAGCCACACCTTCCCATGTTAATGCACGACCAAATTGTTCACATTGTTCAATCCATACCATCATCCAATCAGGATTTTTTGTGATGTACAAATGTAGTGCATCCCACTCTCGACCAACTATATCAAAAAAAATTGAAATTCACAAACGACATATAAATAGTTAATTACCACAGTATACGACCTTAATTTATAATTGATGAATATTGAAAACTAATAATTAAATAAGTACAATATACATAAAAACAAAATGTAAAATGTATTCTAATTAATCTCCTTGACCATCTTATAATTACCTATCACTTTCCTCAATCTACCTTTCCCCATTAGGTACTCCCCTTCGAATTTGTTAATGGAGTTGGGATCCCAAATGCGATCTACATGGATCTTTGCTGCAAAGTTAGGAAGATATTCAGTAATGTACACCATGGCCTGGTATACCATGTATCCCTCCACCATAGAAGCCTCGGGATGTTCTCTTTGTCTAACCAAAGCCTTCAAAAATTTCAAGTGCCTCTCAACCATCCACATTGACCTTGTGTGTATAGGTCCACACAATTCAATCTCCTCGACTTGGTGTATGAGGTAGTGTTCTTGTGCATTGAAAAATGTCGAAGGTAGACACTTTTGCATTTCACACATTAGACGAGGAATTTTTCTCTTCCAATAATTTATATCTTCTTTATGGATTGCTTTGGATGACAACCATCTACAAGCAATTCAAGGCACAAATATATTAATGAGATTTAACAAAAATATACAACGAATTGAACAAATATCACTACTTACCTCATGCATTTTCCAAGATCATATATAACTTGCTTGAAATTGTTATCAAATTTTTCTGGGAGAGATAGAGGTAGAACGTACTGCAACAATTATAAAATGATCTTTTCATTAATATTTTTCCAAAAGTAGTAAACATAATACACTGAAAAGTACATGCAGTATACATATATATATATAATATACCAAAATAATTACCTTAATGAAGGTATGCCAATCATGCATTTTCATCCCTGACCCAAATTCACCTTTATTTGTTATGATATTGTTTATATTCGCAAAAAATCCTATGGGAAATCGAATTTTTCGTATGACTTGTTTTATAGCATTGCTTTGTTGCTCCGTTAATAACCAAGGAAGGGCATTTATATTAATTTGGTCTCCATCGCTATTTAATTGAATGACAATTTTTATTGCATGAATGGCTTCCTAAATGTCACTACAAATTTTGACAATTTTTTCTTTGTCATGCCTTCCATCCAATATTTTCCATAACATTTCTGTCATATTCTTTCCGATATGCATTGTATCAAACAAATGCACAATTTGTAGCTGCTCATAGTAGGGCAACCTACTAAATTGTCTGGGATAAATTTTCAGTCCCTGTGGAAGCCGACCATTAATGCCTTGACGACCTTCATGAAGCATATAAGTTAAACAAATTAACAACAAAAATCATTGTCAATTACAACATGAGTAAACACAACACAATATAAAAATATAAATTCAAAACATATCATAAATGATGGATAAACAATTTGATCCGATGTATAACCTTGACGATTAATTCTATTATATTCCAACTTCCATATGTGAGGTGTCATTCTTCGTGGTTTTGATGTAGTCTCTTCTTTCCCATTGAAAAAATGTTTTTCAGTAGTTTGATACTTATGATTTATGTGGAGGAAGTGCCTATACTCATCAAGCACCTGCTTTCCCAAACTTGTTGAACGATGAGATTTCATCTTTGGACCACAAATTGGACATGCAAATTTTTCCTTTGTTTGAAGACCTGCAAATCATATATAATTGGATTAAATATGTCAATTTTTATATTATATATAATGAATAGATTATTTAAAAAAAATGCATGATATCTACTTCATAAAATTAAATATCGTTAAAGTCATGCAGTCGAACGTTATAACATACCAGAAAAATGTGTTAGCCCTAGGGCATCATGAATTGTCCATACAAGCATTGCATGGAATTGAAATTGTCTTTGTCCTATTGGTCTAGATACGTCATACATAGTGACGCCATTGCATAACTTTAGTAACTCGTTGATAAGAGGCTTAATATATACATTCATATCTTCAACTTGGTACTTACCTAGTTGAATGAACATAAACATTACATAATTATTATAACCATTTTACTGCAATATATATAAATTCATGTACATGACTATTAAATGAAAAAACATATAAGTCATTATGCAACAAATAAGACAAATGAGATGCTACTACGTTAAAGAAAATTAATGTAAAAAAATACCTGGAACAATCATTGCCAACATTAGGTGCTCCCTCTTTATTGACATCCATGGAGGAATGTTATTGTTGATAAAAAAAATAGGCCACACTGAGTAAATAGATCTCAGCTCTCCAAAAGGATTGACATCGTCTGTTGCCAATGAAATCCTGAGATTACGAGGTTCTTTAAAGTGTGGCCATTTTTCCTCCATGTCCCTAAATGCAGAACCATCCATAGGAATTTGAAGAATCTCATCTCCACTTCTATTACGTGCATGGTAATCCATAAATTGCGCTAAGATTTCACACCTAAATAATTTTTGCATACGTGGAATAATGGGAATATAATGAAGAACCTTGCGAGGCACCTTTTTTGTTAGTTGATCTATTCGATATCTACTGATATGACATTCTGGGCATTTTGTTGCAAATTCATGTTGTTTATGATATATAATATGATCATTGGGACATGCATCTATTGCTTGATACTCCATTCCAAAATATTTCATAATGCCAGATAAATCTCGGTATGAGCGAGGTAAAATATTTGATGGTGGTAACAAAAATTCACCAATCAATCTACAACAAAAAATAATTTCTTAATATAAAGAATATTAATGGTACATACTTCATCCTTTACTTACTAGCGATGAACTAACAACAATTAAAATAGATGAAAAAAGATGACATATATGACATACCTTAACATCCGTGAGATTTCTATGTTGGATAAACCATTCATAACCTTCAAGTTCACTAGCAACAATACAACAGAGAGAAGAGTTGTTTGGGAGCCTTCATAAAGGGGCTCGTATGCCTTCTCCAGTATAGGTAAATCATGAACATCATCAAAGTCATCTCGATCAACATGATCATATGTGCCACTACATGTGTCATGGATTAATGTATTTATACCATCATCTTCAATTGTGTTTTCTGGTGCATGATCATCTTCTTCCATAGGATCATTTTCTTCATCTGCAATATTCACAGCTCCATGTTCCTCCACTTGCAAAACCACATTCTCCGAGCTGCGATAATTCATATCGCGTGCCCTAGGGTGCCCCACCTTTATAATAATGACATACACAAATAAACCATGATCATGATCAAGTGATTTTATATATATATATATCAAATGTTAAAACAATATAAACATTTAAAAATTCAATCAATATAAACACATTTAATGAACAACTTACCAATGGACGATAATCATGCCCCCCTTCAACGTGACCATCCTGCCTACAATGTTTCTTAGCTGTTGTGATTAAAAGTCTTCTCGTCTTTAAGCCCTTGCAATTATTGCAAGGACAATAACATTTCCCATCACCCTTTCTTTTCAATATAGCCCACAATCTAGCAACTGTCTCTTCATTTTGTTTTGGACTAATATTATCTAACATGATTTTTCTTTACCAAGCTTGAATATTTAGATCTTCAAAAAATATCAAACTCACACTCCAATAATTTTTAATCATACATGGGTAAAAAAATATAATAATTATGATATTTTACACCAAAAAAATTTGGCATGCAACCACCCCTACAAAAGAGAAGATAGTTTGAAGTTAATGACCCCAAAAAACACTTTCAAATGCTAATTCCAGAAATTATTAAATTCTAATTTTACTATGATTTCCAGCTATTAGACTCCTAGAATCAGAATATTGAACTTGCATAACAAAATCTGGAAATTAAATTCTCAAAATGCAGCTAATAGGCCTCAAAAATTAAGGCCTACTCAAGACTTTTTGAAGTCACTGCAAGGTTTCTAGGCCTTACCTGATGATTTCAGTAGGAGGATTAAAGAGTTGGTAAAGAGTTTTGATGACTGGAGTGACACATCTTTACCAGATATTGTAGATGCCCAAGGAAATGTTAGATCACTGCACCAATGGTAAGACAGGGTAGATGAAATCATCAATGCACAAATCAAATTGATTTGTGATGACTCAGATTATGACATGTTGATGAGTAGTATGGATAAAATCATTAACACTAGCACATTTTTGGAATCTTTTGAAAGGGAGGCGAATCAAGTAGCAGTAAAGTATACACCTTACAGTGCCAAGGTAAATGAGGTTGTAAATTTAATTAGCCAACGGATGAGGAATATCAAGGATGGGTAGAAAAGTACTTAACTGAACAAGAATAGGACAGAGTCTACAACCGGTAGTTAATAGCTCAACGGTTATGGTTATAACAAATTTTGGCTATGTCTTGGTGGCAATTTTGGTGCAAGTTTTCAAAGTTTGCAAATGCAACAGTTATTCTCCAGTGGACAGGATGAACAAGAAGATTCTCTAGAGACTTAGCTATTGTAACCAATTTTTGAAATGTCATAAGGTAGTCCAAGTGACCAGTGACAGGTGTATTTCTGGTCCGATGCTTGTTGCTCCTTCATTTTCCCTATAAGAAGGATTTCACGACTAGAAATATGGGTTAGCAAGTTAGATATCTTTAGGTCGAGTCTAATTGAAATTTTTGAACGAATTTGTAAAGAGCTCGATATTATAGTGAAGATACTATTCTTAGGTTTGGTGTCATTCTGTTGTAGGTTTTAGTTTTATGTGTACTTAATTTTCAAGATAGTACTAGCATCTGAATGAAAATTACTCATTTCAAGGTCATGTATCTCCATTGTATGAATATATTATTATCTTGAATAAAATGATCAAGGGTTATTCTATTCATCTCATTGTTATGGTGTGTGTAATTCTTCTCATTTTGGCTTCAATTCAAGGAATTAATTAAAATGCTTGAGTGAGGTTATGGGTGACTATGTTCATATAAGGATTTGATAAGTAGTATTGGGTTAGAGTATAGATTGATGGTATTGTAAGGCAGTATTATTTGAGATTTTATATGCTATGTGTCTAGAAGATAAACTTGGTTACAGTGAAAAGCAACCAACACCTTTGATATTATCTAGCTATGGCTCCCAAATCTATTGCAAATTGATCATTAGAGTTAAAATTGAAACCTTGCAAATATAATCTTTGTCCAAATCCATCAAGAATTTTTCATCAGTTATAAACAATTCCCTTATAAAGAATGTGTGAATCTAGGTCTAAAATCTGGAAATGAAATTCTAAAAATGCAAGAGACTAAAAATGAAATCTGATGAGATGTTGCTTTAAAATATAATTTTCAAACCTGGAAGTACAAATTTGACTTCACAAATGAATTATGGAAAAAGACAATGACTACCCTCAACTTGGCGATATCTTCTTGAGTTTCTTCTGATTTTCCCCAAGAAAATCGTCGAGCAAAACACTGTCGCAATAAATAGTCGAGCTCATTTCAATTTATGCCCACCACAATTTAACTTTGCAGGTCCGTCGCAATTTCGGTGAAAGATCTTCGTCGAAACGTAGACGAAAAAATGATTCGTCGAAATTCCGACGAACATCGGGGATAAAAATTAGAAAAAATGAAAATTCGCACAAGTGCCCGATGATACATCTGATTATATAGCTCTCATCAGAAGGTTTCATCGGAAATTGGGGTCAAATGAGTTAGTGTGCAACCCTCCAAGCAAAGGAACAAGCCTTTTGGGCCAGATACCCACAAATAACCCAGAAAGCTAACTCAAGACACAATGTGGCACCAAAGAGACCAATTAGAAACATGTTGATCACATAGGGATGTTACTTGAGCACCCAAGATCACTTCCATACACTTATTTCATACTTCCATACCATCAAATAGCCACCACATACCCAAAAGGTACAAAAAAATATGTTTAAGAAATATAGAATACATAATCTAATGATGTCAAATTTGTAGAAAAACTTGTGGAAAACTACAAGATATGAGATTAGAATTGAGATATTGCACAAACGTTGTGAACACACTCACCAAACCATAGGAGAAGGGACATCGATGTGAAGCATTTTCCAGACCAATCCAGACAACTAGTACACTACAAACCTATTACAATCCACAAGAACCTCCTCGTCAACACAAGTGACCTAAAAATATAGGAGTGAAATGTACACAAAGCATTGACATTGAATACCAAACCATGAGACACAATAGTGGAGGAATGTAGACCATTCTCCTAGACAGACTTCAATGTAGCTTCCTGAACTAGAAAAAATTGTGCAACTTGCGGAGACTAGAACTTCCATTTAGCAACACATATATTATCAAGAACCTCAAGAGAGAGCATGAGACAAAATTTAGACCATCTCTCCAACATTAGTCATGCTTCTAATCCTCATCTTAATATATTATCATGAAAACAACTCTATTGTTAGTAATAATGTATTATATGAACATCAACAATAATAATTCTTTGATAAGGTATGACATCCAACCAAGAAATCCAACTTCTTCAAAACTTCTTTTCTTTGATAAGGCATGACATCCAATCAAGAAATTCTTCAACTTATTCAACTCTTCTCTTCTTTGATAAGGCATGCCATCCAATCAATTTTATCCCAAATTGAATGTAATAAAGACAACCAATGCCAAGGACTAACATCAATTACAACTAAAAATAAATGTTGACAACTGCCAACAATATCCATCAAAGATAACCATCAGTGTTTACATCAATTATAACACCATAATAATTACTATTGAAATCAATGACAACAACTTATAACAATCTCCCCCTTTGATATTGATGCCAACACACTAGCCACTCTCCCCCTTTGACATCAAGCACAAAGGGCCAAACACTTTTGCACAAGCCAACAATACTTTTTCTCTTTAGGAGAAAAGGAAAAAATGATATTCTATTGAAGTAGTAGCACATGCTCCCCCTTTGAACAACAACACTTATTTTCTCACACATATACAAAAAATGCACAACTGCTTCAAGGCCCCCTTTACTACTAGCTCCCTTTGAAGGATATCACCCATCAATCTAGGAGAAATGATATGACATGAATTTCTCCATTGGAAATATGCACCATCTATGCATCTAGTTGGAATAAGGAGGGGTAATGACCCCTAGATTCTGCCTCAAATATTCAAAGGTATCCTTTGAAATAGCCTTTGCAAATATATCTGCAATCTCATCCTTTGTAGGCACATAATCCATTACGACTTCATGTTTTGCAACTTTCTCTCTCAGAAAATGGTACCAAATTGAGATGTGTTTAGTCCTTGAATGCACTACCAGATTCTTAGAAATTTTAATAGCACTTGTATTATCACATAGTATAGGAATAGGCTCATCATACACCACCTTTGCATCCTTTAAGGTTTATTCATTCAAACCACTTGAGTGAAGCAAGATAATGCAACAATATATTTTTCTTCTACCATGGACAAGGAAATTGAGTCTTTCTTTTTGCTGAACCATGAGACCAATCTATCTCCCAAAAAGAATGCACTTCCACTTGTACTCCTCCGATCATCAACACAACTTGCCCAATCAATATCAATATACTAATTTAGAGAGAGATTTTGATCCTTTTTATAATCTGAAGTCCCCTTCAAGTATCTAAATATTATTTTCATAAATCTCTCATGAGATAGCTTAGGATTGGACTGAAATCAATCTTTTAAACATATTGAGACATGTAGAAGTTTTTATAATTGAACTTGTATATGTACACCAATTAAAACAAGTACCAAACATATATAGACATTTGAAACCATCTAACTTTTGAAACTGTACTTGAGGACACTCATAGCATAGATGAATATATCCATGAGACAATATGGACAAGACATTCTTTCTCAAGGAATGTGAAACATTCTAGCAAGCCTTCATCTTCTCTTCACCAAGACAAAGTATGGGCATAAATTATGTTACTTGCATATTTTACTTTAGAAGGTGTAAGGAATTGAGACTTTGGATATAACACCTTCATATTTTTCTCAACTTATTTTCTAGTCCATAAGATACAACCCTTTCCTATGGAGAGAAGCAAACCATGACTTTGCCAAATTGTGAATGGCTTGACATACTTACTTTTTTGAAACTTTATCTTTAAATGTGGTAGTTAAAATTGGAATAACATCAATTAGAAAAGGTGTACCAACCTTCACACATTACCAACCTCCACTGGGAACACCAAACAAGGTCCATTTATGCACAACGGATCTACACACAAAATGATCTGATTCAAATCATCCTTCATGTTGAAGTCTTCAACACCTTTTCCTTTTCATGGGGCAAAAAGGTTCTGCAAGTGACATCTCCCCCAAGGTAATAATCTATCTCAATTTGTTTTGGAACCTTATGCAAAGTGTGCTGAACAAGACAACTAAGAGGGGGGTGAAACAATTGTTCCAATTTTAACCTTTAAAGTTTTTACTAGAAGTTAGATCAATAAGAATTCACAAAACCTTTACTTTGTTAATATGTTTAAGTGAAAAAATAGAAACTGGGAGAAGTAAAACCATGCACACAATAATACCATATTTACGTGGAAAACCCAATGAGGATTAGCTCACAATTTAAAGAATTTCAAAACTGAATATGAAGGATCACTACTAGAAAGGTTCACTTCCAAGACAATACTCACTGTTGAAAGAGGGATCACTGCCACAAAATTACAAAGAAGATAGAAGAGTATTGTTATAGATAGAAAACTATATCAATGTAACATGAAATCCAGCATACTCTTACAGTTTCACATGAAAGATGTTGGATGCCTTCAACTCACTACCTTTAGAACCTTAACATGAAATTCACATTGATATGCTCAAACTCACATCACATAGTATCTTGCATCTATCTCTTGTATTTTTCATCTATCTTGTCTTTCATCAACATCTCAACTTGTACTTATACCATCTTCAGCCTTGAAACCCATCCAAGGTCGGTCACACACCATTTTCATTTACAAACTTAAATTAGGTCGATGCCAAAAAATTCTATGGTGGAATTAGAATGAGGGTGACCCAAACATATACTTAATGAGAACCTAAATAAGTCCCAACAAACCTCAACACACTTCCATGAACTTCATAAGTAGTTTTTAACACAAGGTCGGCCAAAACCAATGCAAAACACATAAAGAACTTAAGCACACACATCATTAACTTGATCCAATCCTACTAGACAATAAATTTCACTTGAAAACAACCTCATCAACTTACTCTTAGAACCACAAGTCATGAAACCAAAATACAAAAAAATCCAGAGCAACTACATTTCTCTCGGACCATAGCAAGACACACTAAAATGCATGTAATTAACATATTGGTGAATATATCTCACACTGTACAACAATCCAAAAATCAAAACTATGGATACAAAAACTACCAACAACCATGAACAATATGTTAGGAACACACAAGCACAACAACAATACAGAGCACATCCTAGAGCACACACTAAATACTTGCAAACCTTCTTTATTACAATTTTCTCAATATCTTCGACATGTACAACCAATAACCAACTTCAATGAAATAGTTGACATCAATGAAAAAAATAACCAATTGACATCAATGACAACACCTTCATACTTGCAACAATCTCCCCCTTTGTTATTAATGGCAACACATGATGTGAGAAACCATCAAAGACAACACAACAACTCTGAACACATTTCCTCATGATTTTATTTTACTCTCTTAACACAACACAAGTAAATTTTTTCACATGATTCTTTGTCCCCCTTTGACATCAATGGCAAAGGAAAAATATGTTTTAACATATTTAACATTACTAGTATTGAATACTCCCCCTTAGGAGTACACCCAATCAGCTGCACAATGAAAAAACAAGACACTACCTACTCCCTTTGAGAAGTAGCCACCAACATCAGTCCAAAAAGGAGATAGATCCATAGATCCATTGGAATAATGCATCTCCATATGCATCCAGTTCAAGAAGGGAGGGGAAATAACCCCAAACTTCTCTAGGGGATACTCAAAAATATCTTTAGGAAGAGCCTTAATAAATTGGTCTATAATATGATCCTTTGTAGGTACATACTCAAGCTTTACTTTATTCTCCATAACCTTTTCTCTCAAAAAGTGATACCTTATTGATATATGCTTTTTCCTTGAGTGAATCACTAGATTCTTTGAAATGTTAATTGTGCTTGTATTATCATAGAAAATAGAGATGGGATCATCATACATTACTATGATATCCTTCAATGTCTGTCTCATCCACAAAACTTGTGTATAGTAAGATGCTACATCAATATACTCATCTTTTATAGTGGATAAGGAAACTACATCTTGTTTTTTCCTTAACCATGACACCAATCTGCAACCAAGAAAGAATGCACCACCACTTGTAATTTTTCTATCATCAACACAACCTACCCAATCTGCATCTATATAAGCACTTAGTGTAAAATAATTATCCTTCGGATACCATAAGCCATAATCCAGAGTGCTTTTTAAATATACAGATATCCTCTTAACAATTGCAACATGTGTTTTTCTAGGATCCTCTTGAAATCTAGCCACAAGACAAATTGTATGCATGATATCTAATCTAGAAACAGTTAAATATAGTAGTCCTCTAATCATTGATCTGTATTTTCTCTGATGAACCTTAGGTGAATCATCATCTTTACTCAATTTTCAGCCAGTCACCATAGGAGTACATACCAGTTTGGAACCATCTATCCCAAACTTCTTCAACATTTATTTTACATACTTTGACCGTGAAATAAAAATCTCTTTTTCTGTTTGATTGATTTGCAGCCCAAGAAATAAATTCATCTCACCAAACATAGACATTTCAAACTCTTTTTTCATTTCTTAAACAAACATTTTGCACATTGTTTCATTTCCTCCAAAGATATATCATCAACATATATAACTACTATCAAGATTTTTTCATTTTCAAATTTAAAATAAAGATTTCTATCTGCAATACCATTACCGAAACCTTGTTGAATCAAATATTTGTCCAACCTTGCATACCAAGCTCTAGGAGCTTGCTTTAGTCCATATAAAACATTTAATTTTCAAACTATATCCAGTTAATCTGAAAACCGAAATCCTTCTGATTGTTCCATGTAGACATTTTCTTCCAACTCACCATTAAGAAATGCTAACTTCACATCCATTTGGTAAAATTTAAAGTCCTTATGTGCAACAAATGGAAAAAACATTCTAATAGCTTCCATCCTAGCCACTAGAGAAAAAGTCTTGAAAATCTATACCTTCTACTTGTGAGTAACCCTTACACAGAGGACTTGCTTTATTTCTGACCACTTCTCTATTCTCATTCAACTTGTTTTTGAATACCCATTTTGATCCAATTATATTTTATCTGACAGTCTAGGAACCAATTCCCAAGTTTTATTTTTTATGAATTTGCATAAGTTATTCTTCCATTGCTTTCATACAATGCTCATCTTTACATTCTTCACTTACTGTATTAGGTTCAATTGTAAAAAGTAAACACATATTTATTTCAGCAGCAACAAAAAATCTGCTTCTTGTCAATACTCCTTTTCTCTTGTCCCCAATGATCAGTTCTTCTGAATGATTCTTTTGCACATATTTAGGTGTCTTTGGGGACACCATCAGAGCTTCTTATTCTTCATTCTGCACTTCTTTTTCTTCAAAAACTTCTTCTAATTATCTGCAATTAGGTTCATCTGATACATATCCATTAAATTCAATTAAATTATTCAATGCTTCATCAATCTTGACATTTGTGCCTTCTACTACCTTTCTCAATATTTTATTTAAACATCTGTAAGCTTTTCTTGTAGTAGAGTATCCAAGGAAAATACCCTCATCACATATATCATCAAAATTTCCTAGATTTTCTTCATCTCTTTTGATATAACATTTTCTTCCAAATATCTTGAAATACTTGACAGTAGGAATCCTTCCACACCATAGCTCATAGGGCGTTTTAGTGTTGTTAGCTTTTTCTTGAACTCGACTGAATAAATAAACAACAATGTGAATTTCATCTCTCCAATAAACTTCTAGTACACCTTCTTCTGTTATCATTGATCTAGTAGCTTCTTGAACTATCCTATTCTTTCTTTCAACAACTCCATTTTGTAGAGGAATTCTAGGAGAAGACAACTATCTTCTTATTCCATGAACTTCACAAAACATGTTAAACTCATTGGAGGTGAATTCACCACCTCTTTTAGAAATCAAACATTTTATTTTCAAATTTATTTAATTCTTAACCATTACCTTAAATGCCTTGAATTTGTTTCATGCATCAAATTTCTCTCTAAGAAAATTAACCCATGTCATTCCAGAGTAATTATCAATCAAAATCATAAAATACCTGTCACCTTGTAGACTTCTCACCCTTGTAGGAATACAAATATATGTATGAATCAAATCTAGTAGTTTGATAGTAGATTATTCCTTTGACCTAAAATTGTTTTTAGCTTTATTTCCAAATTGACAATCCTTATAAATAACATTAACAGGTTTTATGATTTTTGGTAAATCTCTCATAGCTTTTATTGTACTGATTCTCACCATATTGTTAAAATTCATATGACACATCCTCAGGTGCCATAACCAACTGTCATTAATATGAGACATAAAATAATGTCCATCTACACCCTTAAGTTGATAAATATTTCCTTTAGACTTCTTTCTAGTAGTAATCACGATTCCAGATCCTTCCCTTATTTCACATTTCTCATCCTTGAACACAAGATTATATCCTTTACTACACATATATCCAACACTCAAAAGATTATTCCTTAAACCCTTAACATATTAGACATCATTATTATTATGCTTTCCATCAAAATTGACTAAACCTATCCAACAAATCATAGCACCAACATCATCTCCAAACATAACTAAGCCTTCATCATATGTTTTTAAGTTTAACAAACTTTTTTCATCAGTCATGTGATGTGAACAACCACTATCAACAACCTAGTAGTTATTTTCTTGTTTAGCATGAAGAGCAGAGACCATAATATCTTCAACTTTATCTAGAGTGGTTTCCTTCACATATCTTTCAGTATTAGTAGAAGTAGATTTATCTTTTATAGCCAAGAACAACCATTCATTATTATCAAAATCTCCATAATCAGACTCATCATAAAATATACGAGCATCTTCATTTAAATAATATGATCTCTTGATCATATTTCATTTGTTTTCTTTGCCTTCTCCATGTGTATTCCTCTAAGCTCTTTTCAGACATCTTGAAGCATAATGACCTATTCCTCCACAACTAAAACATTTTAAAGGTAAATTACCTTGATACTTACCAGAGCCCTTTTTCATTCTTCTTATAGAGTTACCTTCCACTTCATCGAAGTTTTCTTCATATGGATCTTCAAATTTGTAGTCTTGAAATTAGTTTATGTCTTTGATTCATTTCTCAAGCTAGGATTTCTCATTTAAAATGAGGTTAGAGTACCCAACAACTAATCTTTAGTATAGGTCTTATAATCTACAAATTCCTCAATAGTAGATACCTTTTCACTATATGTGTTAGGGAGAGTTTTGAAAATATTCTTTACTATTCTGGATTCATCCACTTGTGCACCAAGTCCTCACATTCCACCTACCAACTCATCTATTCTATATGTAGGATTTAATGTTCTCATCTTTAGACATTCACAGGATCTCGAATTGTGCATCCAAGTTCAGCAATATTACTTCTTTAACCTTTACATCTCCCTCATGATTTTTTTCCAATGTATCCCAAACCTCTTTAGCAGTATTTAGATTCATAACTTTAACTAATTTAGAGTGTGAAATACTATTCTTAAAAATACATTTTTCCTTATTGTTTGCTTCATGCACCTTGATCTCATCAACAATACTTGTACCATTAGTAGGAACAGTGTATGGAGTCTTATAAGCTTTCTCAACATCATATCCACAACATTCTAGATATCCTTCCATCTTTGTCTTCCAGAAAGTGTAGTCAGTGCCATCGAACTTAGAGCTCTCAATAACTATCTTGTTCACCATCTCGTACCTTGCTTAAGCGATTAAGCTCTTCTCCAAGGAACCAAGATCTGATACCAATTGTTTAACAAGATAACTAAGAGGGGGGTGAATCAAGTGCAAATTTTAACCTTTAAAACTTTAACTAGAAGTTAGATCAATAAGAAATCAAAAAATCTTTACTCTGTTAATATGTTTAAGTGCAAAAATAGAAACTGAGAGAAGTAAAACCATGCACACAATAACACTAGATTTATGTGGAAAACCCAATGAGGGAAAAACCATGGTGAGGATTAGCTCACAATAGAAAGAATTCCAAAACCAAATACAAAGGCTCACTGCCAAGATATGACTCACTATCCAAAGAGGGATCATTGTCTGAAGGGCTCACTACAATATAAGTAGAAAGAAGATAGAAGAGGATTGTTACAAAGAGAAAACTATCTCAATGCAACAAGAGATCCACCATACTCTTGTAGTTTCACATGAAAGAGGTCAGATGCCTTCATCTCATTGCCTTCAAAATCCTAACATGAAATTCACACTTATCTGCTCAAACTCGCATCACACACTATCTCGCATCTATCTCTTGTATTTTTCATCTATCTTGTCTTTCATCAACATCTCAACTTGTACTTATATCATCTTAAACCTTGAAACCCATCCAAGGTCAGCCATACACCATTTTCATTTACAAATTTAAATTAGGTCAGTGCCAAAACATTCTATGGTGGAATTAGAATGTGCACGAACCAAACCTATACTTAATGAGAACCTAAATAAGTCCCAACATGCCTCAACACACTTCCATGAACTTTGTAAGTAGTGTTTAACACAAGGTCAGCCAACACCAATACAAAACACAAAATAATTAACACTAGTATAATTTGGCAAATAAATGACTAGGTAATTACAAATTTTAGTCACAACAACTAAAAATGACTAAATTCTACTAATTGTTTGCAACTTAGCTATAAATGAGTAAATAAATGACTAATTTCATCATTGACTAAAAAATATTTAGTCACACAAAAAATGACTAAATAGTTAGTCATTTATTTAGTCACAATCCATTTGAATAAATCATTTAAGGAATCATGAATATAGCCCACCAAAATACTCTAAAATTTTGATAAACATACTCTAAAACTTCCATCGAAATCTTATTTTCAAGTGTAGCCCGCCAAAATGGAGTTTTCATTTTAATAAAAGTACTCTAAAGCCTTCGTCAAAACCTTATTTTTAGGTGTAGGTTGCCAAGTTTTAGTAAAGAATGAAAAATAGTGGTAAGGAGATGTGTGTGATAGGAGGCATAAGATTCATTGTTGCTTATCTCATTCTTGCTCTGCTCAACAAGGGTTACATTGTTTGCACTACTGTTTGTAATCTAGGTATTTAATTGTCATATATTTGCATAATCTCAAATTCCTTCAGACACTTTTTAAGTATTAATGTATCCTATATAGGGTTTAGAATGATTTATTTTAATTAAAAAAAATCAGATGCTTTTGAAGTATCAATGTATCCTATATAGGCTTTAGAATGATTTATTTTAATTTTAAAAAATAAATCAAATGCTTTTGAAGTATCAATGTATCCTATATAGGGTTTAAAATGATTTCTTTTAATTTTAAAAAATAAATAAATGATGTATTTTCCTATGATTATATAATGTGGAGATCTCCTAAATCTACCCCTACACACTGCCCTCTTTGGCGCTATATTCATTACTCCAGTTGCTAGGGTTTTGCATGTGACATCTTTAATATCTTCATGATAATGACTTTTAAATAGATCTCAGTCTTTGCTTTAATACTTATCATGGTAACCCTTGAGTTCCATAATCCACCTTCAATATCTTCTAAGAACATTGTCTTAAGCTAGACTGCATAGTATGCATATAAAGAAAGTCCTTCATACATGCCATTGTTCCAAAACACCACTCACTGCCTTGCTTAAAATGCTGCCTCCATAAGTACAATAACATTTTTTAAAATCATGGTTGCTAGTGATTGACCATTAAGGTCACTACTTTCATTAGGATACAATGATATTTTTATCTTCAAACTCAAGGCATTATGCAAGATAACATTGTGAATGAATTTCTACGTACAATTTGATTTTCTTGCACATTTATTGCTTTGTTAACTACCTTTAAGACTGGATATTGCACCCTCGATTGCAATCTCAAATAGCTCACTCACTATCACTTGAAGATTCCTTTCATGAGAATCCTTATATAAAATAAAACTATGCCCCATAGATTGCCTACTTACTTACTACAGGGGACTCATTATTTCATGGTATTGTGGTCGTAAGATCCTTCAACCTTATTGTCACTAATTCACAGTCCACAAGGTATTATTCACTATTCTCCCATCTTTGATGAGTCTCAAAACACTACTCAAACATGCAATCCACTACCTCCCTTATACAATGGCTAAGAAGAAACATTGAACCTGTGATTACCACCATTACTTCATTTGGATAGTCTTTCCTTGATTGCATTTGCCTTGTCTAACATTGCCAATAGCATTTGAAAAAACCTTAAGGTCAGCAAGGGGGTAAGGAAACTCACTATTAAAATCTTGAATTTGCTATGAAAGGTTTGAGCTTTATTATATTGTCACTACTCAACCTCTTTTTGACTTCCACACCTCAAGTGACTATCATTATTCTTACCATCGATTGCATTTACAAATGTTATTGAGCTACATAGTGTTCTTGTTATTGGCTACAATTTTTAGATTGCAAGATTTTGTTATTGGATACAATGTCTCAATCTTAAGGCTTTGCAACCTCACTAATCCGCTAGAGTTATGGTTTATCTTTCTACGGATGCCTAGGGTTTGTACCCTATTCATGCTCTTACAAATTCTTATGTTGGTATTAAAAACAAACCTTAAATCTTGGGTCAAAAAATTAGTTGTCTTGAAAGGGTTGTGGTATGATCTTGGATTGTAACCTAGAGTGTGTGGGAAGCTTGTGTTTCAGAATTAAGGTATGTAAACTTGATTAGGGAAATGTATCCTATATAGCACAGGTCTTTCTTTAGTACTTTCCATAATGGTTATTAACATATCACATTATTATAGTTTCTGGTAACCCAAGATTGCATTCAAGTATGTAACCAACTTGGTTTGTAGTTTAAGCTGTACACTTTTAAGAAACATTCATAAGGTTTTGAAAATATTGATCACTCTCTAGAATAGCCCATTAAACATGGGTTGTGCTTGAATGCACTACATAATTGGTATAACACAACCACTCTACATATCAACAAAATTTATAGGCTCTTTATTGTAGCAAGAGGTGATCACTTTTAGTTAACTCCTGCTAACATACTTTTGGAATAAATGTTTGACTGCATTACTTCAAGTGTGAATAATTTTGTTTTTTTCTTATAATACATTCATTGAGAGTTGTAGTAGAAAGCTTATTATGCTAAAGCCCATCCTATTAAATTTCTTTAAGCTACATTTAGGAGGCTTCATGGATTTTTTGTGATTTATCAAACTTTTGTTTTGATAGTAAATGACATCGGATTCTTTCTAAAAATGAAATGATTTATTAATTGTGGTTTTATGATGATTAAATGTTTTATTTAGAAGGGGTTAATATGTGGAATTTTTATGTGCAAGAAGAATAGATTGTGATGCAACATTTAGTATGGACGGTTTAGGAAAACTTGGATTGCTATCAGTGACATAACTAGGTTAGAGAGTACTCTCAGTTGGCTTGAAACAATTTTGGGTGTTTTTGCTTGGAAGAAAAACTTGAGTGTAGGAATTTTTGAATATCCGACAAAGGAAGTTCCTTTATTCTAAAGATAAAATCATAATTTTTCTGGTCCAATTTTGCATCCAACTTGAGATCTTTAATATATGATAGAGAAAGTTCATACATTCTAAAGAAAAAATCCTAAATCTGCTGACCCACTATCAGATCCAATTTTAAGTCGTGAAGCTTCGACAAAGGAAGTTCCTACATTCTAAAGATAAAATAATAAATTTTATTGGTCCAATTTGAGATCGTGAAGATCCGACAGAGAAAGTTTCTACATTCTAAAGATAAAATCATAAATATGCTTGGCCCAATTTGAGTCCAATTGTAAGGATTTGTCATTTTAATTAATTTTTGACATTTGGCTTCATACAAATTATTACTTTAGAATTATGGTATTTATTTTCTTCTAATGTTTTCAACCCTCATTTCAGGGAAGAGCTTCGAAGATGGTTCCTTCAGATGGAGAGCACTTTTCTACTATAGGTTCCGTCTAGAAACACTTGAAGCTTAGGTACTATCATACTCAAGTACAATAGAGTTTGATGTGAATTGCAATTAGTATTTTATGCTGATATGGACATGTTCTAGCTTGTAGTTAATTGTTGTAGCATAACAGATAGGATAAATAGTTCATGTACCATTGTTTGAAATTTTAAATTGCTATACCTTATTATAGGAGTAAATCATAGGGGGATGTCTATACATAAGACACCATTGTTTCAAATTCAAAATTGCTGGCCCTTTCGTAATTGTTTGCTTCATTTATTTGATCTAAGATAGCCTGGTTTATAGAAAATACTCTCAAAATCATAGTAAAATCCTTTATTCTGAGATGACTATTTAGAATCTTTCCCATCATAACAATGAACAAAAGCATCAGTCATTAACCTAAAATTTGCAAGATTTTCATCAAAATCTACTTTTCCATTTTGAATTTTATTCCCAAATTCATCCATGAAGAACTTCCTCAGCCAGTAGATCCTACTATTAGCCATAACTTTACTAGGTGTCGATGATAGCTTCGAGTTTTTACCCAAGCATCAATTGACCAAATTCAACCCTACCAAAATCAGGTCGAATTTTGTCAATTGTTGCTTGGGTAAAAACTCGAAGCTATCCTCGACACTTGGTAAAGTTATGGCTAATAGTAGGATCTACAGGCTAAGGAAGTTATTCATGGATGAAATTGAGAATAAAATTCAAAATGGAAAAGAGAGTGGAAAAGTAGAATTTGATGAAACTCTTGCAAAGTTCAGGTTAATGACTGATGCTTTGTTCATTGTCATGATGGGAAAGATTCTAAATAGTCATCCTGGAATAAAGGATTTTACTATGATTTTGAGAGAATCTTCTATACAATAGGCTATCTTAGATCAAATAAATGAAGCAAAAAATTGTGAAAGAGCCAACAATTTTGAATTTGAAACAATGGTGTCTTATGTATAGACCGCTCCTATGATCTTCTCCTAGAATAAGGTATAGAAATTTAAAATTTCAAACAATGGTACATGACCAACTATTTATCCTATTTGTTATGCTACAAAAATTAACTACAGGATATAACATATCCATATTAACATAAAATAGTAGGTTCAATTCCTTTCAAACTCTACTATGGTAATTTCTTTGTAAGGAAGTTTTCACTCCATGAACATTCTCTTTGCACATTATTATGTTGGTTATTTTCTTGATCTCCTTTGTGATCAAAAAAATAGTGAATTTCATTGCATAACTCATGACCATTTTCCAATGCTATGATCCAATGCTCTTTTACTTCTTACTCACTATGTTCTCAATCACCATGTACAAATGACTTAGAGGACAGATCTTTGTCACCATTTGACAATAAATTTCATTGTTTTTAGACTATTTATTATGATTCAATCACTATTTGAGAGTGTTCTTCCTTTCTTAGTCCTATAGGATAGAGAAAAAATCATAGTTTGCAACTCTCTAACAAAGGTAAATAGATATAATAAATATATTTAAAATTTTAGAAGTGGATTTTTTTCTGAATTGCTAAAGCCTATTTATTAGTTTTATAACTTAAAAGTATTTAAGCTATTTTAATAGCTAAAATTCATATTAAAAATCTTTAAAGTACAATAGAATCAAGTACTTAACATAATTACAATGAAGTTGAATAAAAATTAGTAAATTACTATTGATTTATCTTTTCCTTTTACGTGTTTATAGGGTTATTTGTTCCAACATTTGTTAGGCCTATTTTGGATTCTATGGAAACAACAAATGTAGTTCCACATCTAGGTCTAAATGAGGTGATGACCCATCCTTCTATGATGAAGTTTGCAGGATACACCCAAAAATAGATCTAAAAATAACAGATTTTTAAACCTTCAAATCTTTGAGATCATTGTAAATTTTATTTTATTTTGTACAGTTGGATGGATCTAAAAATATGTTGCTTGAAAATGATGTAAATGAAAATGTTATTTGTTCAAAATAATCTAAGGGTGTTATTTTTCACTTGCACAATTTTTTTTTTGTCTACCTTAAGATAGTCGTTAAAATTATCATATTTTTAATCATAATATTTCATTGAATATTTATATTTTGTTAGATTGTATTGTATTTTGTTAATGGTTAAGTTAAAAAAATAAATAAAAAAATTAGCATACTATACTTTCCGTGTACTTATTTTCATCACTTGTAAATCTAAATTTTTGCTAATTTTTGTTACTTTTTGTGATCATAAAAAATAGAGATGATTTTAGTCTTTGTGAAATATTTTCATGCATGTTTGAGATCTCTACAAGGTGATGAAAAAGGCCCCAGGGTTTGGTAGTGTTTTGAGTATCCTTATTGTTTTGATGGTAATGTTGTCACTAAGTTCTCTCCTTGCCCAAATATAGTCACCTAAAAACTGCCATGATGCTCTTGACTATAAATTACTTTGTTCTCCCTACCTTCTCACTACAAGTCTGATTCTTCAACTCTACCAACTTCCCTTCCATCTCAGTGTCTTTTCATGCTCTTTCATATATTCTCTTATGAATTTATTCTTATGACTTTGAAAGCTATCACTAGGTCTATTATGACTATTAGGTTTTTGAGGGTATATGATTTTCTACTATGAAATATTAGATTGTCATACTTTTGATGAAAATTATTGAAGGATGTTTGCTCACTGACTTAACTCTCTGTATATTCTCTATTATGCATTTTGAATTCATGGTTTCTAGTTAACTATTTATTGGTGTAACCATTGCCATGTTTCTTGGGACTGTCATCCCTATAGGATAGTTTCATAAGACTGTTTTGTCAAGGTAGTAGATGGTCGTGACAAGTTACATAAGACTACTATGATAAGTTTCATAATACCGCCATACTAGAAGAGCCAAGAAGACATGGTGCAGTGTTGTAGTAATATATCACATTATTGTGAAGGTCGAGCAATAAATGTGCGGCATGGCGGTAACTCAAATACTTCTCCCACATCCTTGCAAGAGCCAAGAAGACATGATGTGGTGTAGCGGTAACATCCTGCATTACCACGAAGACCAAGCAATAATGATGTGGTGTAGCTATAACATCTCACATTATCGTGAAGGCCGAACAATAATGGTGCACTATAGCAGCAACATCCCACATCACCGTAAGGATCATGTCAAAACGGTGCGGTATCACGATTTAACTATAAAAAGAAATATCACATTTTATTGATGCATTTTTTCAAACAGTTTGCTTGCCGTGTGTATATTGTTTCAAAATTCTCATGTATGTCTAGAAGGGCACTTGTATTTACAACATATGACAAAAAAAATCTCTACTGTTATGCTTTGATGGATGTCCCTTCATTATTACTGGATATCTGATGTAGTGCACATTATTATAGTGTAAGCCTATTTTTCATATTTTTTAATTTAGCATCACCAATATTCTCCACAAGAACATTGTCGTTGATTAAAATGATGGAAATGGTTCACATATCTTAGAACAATTTATCTTGCAACAATATTGGAGATGAATTTAGATGCAGTGTGAAAATCAGAACATACTCAAAGGTTCTTAACAACTCTAATAGTTGTACTAGGGGCCATGTTTAACAAACCAAATGCAATTACTAAATTTTTAGTATGGTGGAAAATAAATGATTCTTTTCTCTTCTATTCCAAAGCATTGAGCAAAAGTCTTGAATCTGGAAATACCCTGCTGCCTTCATTTGCTAAGCCAGTTTCTCCAATTTTGCATAGATCTCCCATGTTTGTGAATGTGATATGTCTCCTACATAAAAATAAGGTATATTTTTAATTTCTCTATCTTTCATCAATCTCCTTACTATTTGAACCTCATCACACCTACCCACTTCTACATAGACATTTTAGAGATGAACATAAGTTGCAACATTTTTAGGATCCAACTAAAAAAGCAGTGTTGCTGGAATACTTGAACTATATTCATATATGATCCACAAGAACCAAAGGTTTAACTAGCATCTCAGTAATAATGTTTAGGGTGTCCTCAAGATAGCCAACACAAGCATGAAGGTCAACCATGCACACCTAATGATCAACTATATATGTAATGCAATAAGGGTTACTGACGTGTGAATTATGTGCAACCCTCATCCACTAAACCCGCATGATTGCATGCATCTAGAACATAAGAAAATATTACAATATCGGTGTTCCAAAGTGCTTCATTAATTCAAATATTTTGAGAGCTTCCTTGTAAGATCCATTTTGTGCACATTCTACAATCATATCATTTCATTGCATGAGATGACATCTCTTTGAGGCATTCTGCCAAATAATTCATTTTGTACTACATTTTGGTGTCAAATCTTTGGTAATTATGGTTATTTTCATTACATTCAATATTTGAATTCTGAGAAATTATATACAATGAATAGATTGATGGCTATTTGGATAGTGAAATTAGCTCTCGTAGAAATTAACTGAAATATCTAGAAGGATTATTTTAATTAAAAAGGATTTTGTGGTTGTTTTTGTAGCAATGATTAACAATGATTTTACAGTGCAACTAGCTTGCTATTTTCATTCAAGATACAAGTCATCAAATTCAAGCACATACCAAGAAGATGGTACTGTACTTCAAACCCTCAACCTCACTTAGTTTAGTCTGCTAACATGGGGATATTAAGGAAGTTGGTAAAAAAATAATATATATCATTTTTTATTTGTGAAGGAGAATCCCGTGAGATTCAATATGGAAGTGGATCAATATCTAGTCTCTTAAGTAAAGATGATGTCACAGTTGGGAAACTTGTTGTGAAACACTAGGTTAGTAATTTTTGGATGTTAAGGCTTCCTAATTGGATATCAAAGATATTTTCTCATCAACTTAATTTGGAATTTATGTATAAATGGATTTTTCCATGGTGTAGGTCTTTACTCAGACAACACATGAACCAAGGTTGATATTTTTATTGTATAATTAAGTCTGATGGCATTCTTGGGCTTGGTTTCCAATAAGTTTCTATTGATAATGTTGTTCTAGTCTAGTTAGTGTTGATAGCCTTCATTCTATAATGTTAACTTCATTCTATAATCCGAGCATATGATCACCTTTCTTAAACTTTGAACAAAGTTATGAAATCAAGGGTTCAATATGCATATTTCAGGCTTATGTTGAACACTCTGTTTAAGGAATTTGTTGACAAGGCTACAATTTTTTAATTGATTTATCTTTCTGCTGTTTTTGGAATTTCTTTTGTAAAATTACAATATACATTGCACTTTTATTCTTTCTAAATTGAGACTAATATTAATTTTGTTGGTTGTATTGAGGTAGAGCTTCATTCATGGCAAAAAAGGCAACACCCTGTTGCTCATATTAGATGGCACGTTGCATATAAAGGAGGAAATATTCTAGTTGGGTTATTGTTGAATGCATTGAAGGAGAGAGCTTCATATATGAGACACGATCAACACTCTCCTTGGATTCTACATGTTACAACTTGGTCTAGGAAGATTTCCCACGTTGTAGAAGTTTTAAGAGATGAAAGGGGCATGTGCTCACATTGAAAGGATTCAAGCATGCATTTCCATCATTGCAAAAGTCTTTTGGAGAAGTTAATTTCTTGCAGTCATTTCTTTGCAATATTGTAACTCAGATTTTTAGTCTTGTGACTGAAAATAACAATTGTAATACTCTATTTGTAAGCTATAACTAGAACACCTTTCTTTTATTAATAAATTTCACCATTTTTTCCTTCTCAATGGATATCTTATCATGTGCTTGATGTTTATTTCTATATTTTATGCTTAAATCCTCAAATATTAGTCAATTAAAATGATTAAATATACTACCAATTGATATAAATTAATAATTAAATTGACTAAATATACTACCAATTGACATAAATCAATGAACAATGAATAAATATGAATAGATGTATGACCAATGAAATTAGTGAATAAAAATGACAAAATATACTACCAAATTACAACAATCAATGACTAAATCAACAACTAATAAGTGTACAGATTACAACAATCAATAACTAAATCAAAAAATAAATAAGTGACTAGTTAAATATATCAGTGAATAAAAAATGACTAAATAAGTGACTAGATTACAACATTCAATGACTAAATCAATGACTAAATATATCACTGGAAAAAATGTGACTAAATAAGTGACCAAATCACAACAATGAATGACTAAATCAATGACTAAATATACTACCAAATCGATCAATCAAAATGATAAATAAATGAATAGAAATGGTTTATTCATCAATCTGGTCACGTTATATATGACTGACAATAAACTACTAGTGGTCACATGACCAATTGTAGTCATTTATAAGAAAATTTTAGTAGTTTCTTCAATAGTTTATTGCTATTTCTATACTAGTGTAAGCACACATATCCTTAACTTGATCCAATCCTTTTGGACAAAAAATTTCACTTGAACATGACCTCATCAACTTACTCTCAGAATTGCAAGTCATGAAACTAGAATATGACAAAATCTAGAGAAACTACATTTCTCCCAGACCATACCTAGATGCACAAAAATGCATAGTTCACATATTGGTGAAGATATCTCGCACTATACAATGACCCATAAATTAGAACTCTGGATACAACAACTACCAATAGCCATGAACAATATGTCAGGAACTCACAAGCATAGCAACAATATGGAGCACATCCTGGAGCATACACTGAATACCTGCAAACCTTCTTTATTACAATTTTCTCAATATCATCGACATGTACAACCAATAACCAACTTCCATGATATAGTTGACATCAATGAAAATAACAACCAGTTGAAATTAATGAGAACACCTTCATATTTGCAACAAAGTGCACATGAGCAGTTCATCATCCTTCTTCTCATGGTCATCATTCTGGATCTTTTCATTTTCCCCCTTTTGCTGATTAAGGGATTCAACATTTTTTTGATAATAAGTAGATAGCTTTACAAAACCATTTATATAATAGTTTTTCTTATGTCCCATATTATTGCACTTGTATCACACAACATTATGCTCTAGAACAGAGTTATTCCTCCTCAATTTAGATCTGCACTCATCAACCTTCTGACCATAGTTGTTGCAGGAAAAACAATATCCTTGAAATAAAATAGTATTGTTTCTTTGAGGTAAGAAAGACCTTATTCCTATGTTGTTTTTCCTTCTTTTTCTAACTCTACAATCAATAACTTTATGCCCAAAAATATTGCAAGAAAAATAGTAAGCTTGAAAGGATTGATTGAACCTATTAGGAGCATGTTGTTTTATTGATAGTGTAAACTTGAGACCTTTCTACTTCCAGTTAGAAAAATATTTACTTTTTTTCTTTCCATTATGAATATTCCTTGTATCTCTGGAGGCATTATTCTTAGAGTCTTCAGAGAAAACTCTCTCTTCTTTTGTTTCAGTCTTTTCATTTTATTTTGACCTATTTGGATCAAACTTCTCTTCTTTGTCAATTTGTTCCTTTTATCTTTTCAAAGCATTCCTTAGAGTGGTATTTTATTCTTCAAGCTTCAAAAATTCAAGAGTCTTGTCTTTGAGTTTTATATTCATGTAATTTTCAGTCCTCTTACCTTCTTCTACTTGAGTTCTTAGATTGCCAGATTCTTCTTTTGATTATACAAGAAAATTTTCATATTTTTTATTTAGACCTCTTGTTTCATTCAGGTCTTCTAATGCAAACTGGACTTTTCCTTCAAATTCAATCCCCCATTCATCTGAATTAAAGTCTCAACCTTCAGGTTCCATATATTTCAAATCTAGATAAGAGGAAAATATGTCTTCATTGCTTAAGGAGGTTGAATCCTTACATATCTCAACATTATACTTTCTATTAGTAGTATTGAAAGCCATAAAGTGGGTTTCATCATTTGAATCATTCTCATCATCTTTAGAGGAACCACTTCTCTCTTTAGAATAGAGAACCTTCTTGACCTTATCTCTTTTATTGCTATCATTTGATTCTTTATAAAGACATTTGGAAACAAAATGACCTATTCTTCAACAAATTGAAACATTTAAAAGGTAGCTTACCTTTTTATTTTCCAATACCTTTATTTAGTGTTTTCACAAAATTTTCTTTAACTTCATCAAGTTCATGAATTTGATCAACAACTTCATCTTCAATATTTTTTTTAGCTTTGAATGCAACTTATTTCTTTGGAACATCTTGACCAAACTCTCTCATCTCAAAGGAAATAAGAGTAAAAACCATTTACTCAACTGAATAGTGATCCAAATATTTAGATTCTTCAATGGAAAATACTTTGTGACTATAAAATTTTGGGAGAGATCTCAAAACCTTATTTATAATTTCACTTTCTTTTACTTCTCCACCAAGTCTAGAGATCCTAGAGATTCATAGAGTCTCAAATCTTTAGTTATTCGTAGAGTCTCAAATATGCTCTTAAGGATTTGCATCTTGGCTTGCTTCACTTTAAAATCTACTTCATAGATGCTACTAAGCTTATCCCAAGCATCTTTAGCAGAATTGCAATTTATCAGCTTCAACAATGCTAAATCAACTAATCCACACAAAATAACATTCTTGGCTTTAGCATTACATTCATATAATTTTATTTCATTTGGATCTTTAATAAGAGTTGTAGGAGAAGTATAACCACTTTTGATTGATTTCCAATCACCAAACCCTATAGAGTTTAGGTGTCCTTCCATTCTCAATTTATAGTACGAGTAATTAGTCTCATCAAGCCTAGGACCTTTGCATGAACCATCATGTGTCATCCTAGATCTTTTCCTCAAGTTGTTAAGCTTCTACAGAGGAAATTGGCTCTGATAAAATTTGTTGAACACTTCTAGAGACTAAGAGGGGGAGATGAATCAGGTTACACAAAACTTAACCCCTTTCATAGTCTGAAAATTTAAGCACAACTAAAACTCCTTTAGCAGATAAAGATGGAACTTTAAGTAGAGTAGTAATAGAGAATAATATAGAAATTTGAATCTTTAACACCTTCAATAAACTTTACCAATAAAATATATAGTAGTAATTAGATTATAAAAAAAGAGAAAGAGATAGAGAATACATACATGCAAAAAGAGATACCAAATTCACATGGAAAACCCAATGAGGGAAAAAACCATGGCGAGAGTTAACTCACAAAATAAGGCTCACTGCCAAAATACTTGCAAGAAGGATCACTTCCTTAGAGAAAGATACAAAAAGGACTTACAAAACTAAAGTACCAACCAACTCCAGAAGCAAGATATAGAGGACCTAATGAGATTCACTATCTTAGAGTAGGATACAATATATATATATATATATATAAGAGAATTATGTTAAGATTGCCAACACAAATCTTTGTTGATAGAGGTGTTCAAGTATTATTTATCTTTCCTTTCACAATATTTATCACTATCTCTACTGGATATTCAATACAAATTTCTCACACACTTTTTCACACTTGTACATTGCTACTTTCATGTTTCATTTGAAATGATGCATTTATATCCACCACAACACAATAATTATTTAATTAGGTCGACCAGGAAGAGAATAAATAATGAATTAAATTAATTGACCACCAAAGCATGACATGTTCCTATCTCGAGGATAGAAAGGACCTAAAATAATCTTAAAATTTCTTTCAATGTGATCCAAAATGATTTACACATAGTCGCACATCAACCTAAGTTGGCATCAAGGAAACATGTGGATGAGACATTAAAGCACATAACCAGTCGACCCATAAAAAATATTTCAATTCAATTTACTTGATGTGGTCCTAAATAGGATAGTTTAGGACCAAAATCTATCATGACACACAAACCGTTGCTGGTGCAAGCCCCCAAGCACATGAACCAAACAAAGGAACAAGCCTTGTCGATCAGATACCCACAAATAACCTATAATGCCAACTCAAGACACAATGTGAATTTAAAGCAACCAATTAGAAACATGTGGATCAAGTAGGGATGTTCCTTGAACATCCAACATCACTTCCATACACTTCTTTCATACTAGCATGCCATCAAAAATCACCACAAACCTAAAATTTATAAAAAACTCTATTCAAGAAACACATAATACATAACCCAATGATGTAACATTTACAAAACAAGTTGTGGACCACTATTGCATATAAGATTGGAATTGAGAAAGTGAACAAATTTTGTGAACACATTCCCCAAGCTACAAGAATAGAGACATCAATGCAGAGAAATTTGGAGCATTTTCTGGACTAGTCTAGACAACTAGTAAATTACCAACCTTTTGCAATTCACAGGAACCTCCTTGGCAACACATGTGACCTAAAATTATAGGAGTGCACTGTACAAAAAGAATTGAAATTGAATATTAAACCACAAGACCATAACTACATCAAAGGAATACAGAGCATTCTCTTAGAAAAACTTCAATGCAACTTGTTGAGCTAGAAAAATTTGTGCAACTTGTGGAGACTAGAACTTCCTTTTAGTAACACATATATTATTGGGAGCATCAAGAGAGAGCATGTGATAGACTGTAGATCATATCTCTAACATTAGTCAGGCTTCTAATCCTTATCTTAATATATTGTCATGAAAACAACTTTGTTGTTAGTAATAATGCATTATATTAACATCAACAATAATACTTATTTGATAAGGCGGGAAATCCAACCATGAACTTGTTCAACTTCTCTTCTATGATAAGGCATGACATGCTATCAATGTTATCCCAAATTGAATATAACAAAGACAACCAATTCCAAAGACTAACATCAAGTACAACTAATAATCAATGTTGACAACAACTGCCAACAATTTCCATCAAAGAAAACCATCAATGTTGGCATCAATGATAACAAAATAATTATTAGTGTTGACATCAATGACAAAAAATTCCAACACTTCTTTCCCTTCTTATTTACTTTTTCTTTGATCTTCCATGAACCGCTAGGGCCTCCTTAGTCAAATCAAAACTCTTCTTTCTCATTTATTTTGAAATAAAAGATACAACCACTTTGTCCATTTTGAACTTGGTGGTAGTGCTCCCAATGGCCATAACAAGGTGGTCCCATTAATCTAGAAAAGAACATAACATAGTCGTACATCAAATCTCCTCCATTTTTACTCCCATAGAGTTGAACTAGGTAACTACCATATTACAGTCATTTAGATGTCAAGCCATAGACTCACCATCCTCCATCTTGACGGTATACAACTTATTTCTTAGGAAATTCTTATTCATCAAGGATTTATCATAAATTTATTCAATATTCTTCCAAAGATTCACTATGTTATTCTCTTCATGCATATTCAATAAGAAAAAATCAATTACATTGAGTCTAATAAGATCCTTTGATATTTTGTAGATCTATCTTGTCCCAGTCTTCTTATGATGTGGGCATAGATTTGGACGAAGATACTACGACCCATAGATCTTGGTTTACAATCACATACTACATCTTGATCTTCCAAAACTTTTTTTTTTCATGAAAACTTCTCTATCTCTATTCTTGATGCATTTTCCGTTGTATTTTTTTAATAAGATAGAAACCCTCTTTGTACAAGCTCCCACTCAAATAAATATCAATAGAAAATATCTATGCAATACCTAGAACTTGAGGTGATTATATTTTAATATCAAATGAAAGGAAGTAAGGTATGTGGAAACACTTACTACACTAATATTTTGAGGGTGTTGCTTAAATTTCAATATTTTAACAATTATAGAAAGTAGAAACATATTTAAAGAAAAAATAATTATATATACCATATAATCTTTAATTGATTATTAGTCTAATTTATTTAATGTATTTAAGCTAAAATTAGGAGTTCTTTTTTCTGTTAATTGAAGTAAGCTATTATTAGATCATTTTGTCTCATCACACAAGATGACGAAACTTGTCATGATATAATCCATTTGTCATTTAGGGTCACTCCTATAAATAACTCACCATCATTGTATTATCTCACATCTCAATCTCCTTGGAGATTCATGGAAGCTTTTCATTATGTAAGTTTTTCTTGTTGAGGAATAATAAATCTTTTTTTTTACAAATCTCTTTGTGGAAGGTGTCTCTTTTCATTGTTTGGTCCTATGTCTTGTGTATATTCACAATTCTAACATGGTATTAGAGCGTGGATTTAGTGAAACCCTTCTCAATTTTTAAGAGTTTTCTTCAATTAGGATTGTAGGCTTCAAATTTAGAATCTCCATTTATTTTTTGCAATTTTTAGAGTTGGGCAATTTTTTGGTGCACTTTGGTGCAAAAAGAACCTCACCACTGCATTCAAGAGGCTGATTTGACAAATTTTGATATAGTAGCTCTGGAGGTATTTTTTTTGTCATAGGGGCCTGTATGACACTTGACACATTCCAAAAAGAAGAAAAAAATTTGAAGGTTAGATTTATTATTTATTTTTATTTTAGAAATTAAAAATATATATAAAAAGGAAAGCTTTTTACATCCTACACAGGGTACCTGCGTTGACCAATGGATTTTGTGTCGATCAACGACATTTTAGCCGACCAACAACATTTAAAAGTCGTCCAACAACATTTAAAAGTCAACAAACGACCATGTGTTCCACTAGCCAATAGGCTTTCCCTTTCCAATTGCTGCAAAATAAAATTTCGATGCCAAACAAACTTTTTTTCGGCTGAGGTCTACCCTTTTCCAACTAGCAGCAAAATTCAAGAATATTTTGGCACTACATGGCATATTCTAGTCGTTTTTAGTTTATCTATTGATAGATTTTTTTTCTAGATAGGAAGGAATATTCTCGACATTTTTTTCCCACATCATGTTGATGTTGGCATGATGTCAGTGGTATTGACTACTAGTAGGGCCCCTTTCAAGACCCTTTAGCCTTAAAGGAGGATTTTTTTTCTTTTGGGCATAAATATTGTTGAAAAAATGGTTCCATTTAATTTCTAGTGGTGTGGGTCTCATCGCCATATTTTGTTGATGACACATTTTATCGCCTATCAAATTCATAGGTGATGTTTTCTCTCTCGAGCTCTCAAATTTTGACTTGTTTCTCTTCCTTTCGCAATTTCAATGATGTTGGGATGGTATTTTATATCTCTTCACAACCATCCATGCACTTCTTCTATATTTTTATCTTGGTATATTTAAATTACTTTTTTTTTTACATTTTGATAAATTATTTAGGCATTTTAGCTCTTAAAATTTCTTGTTTACATGGGATGACTTGTTTTAGGCTATTTTATACGTATTTATAGAATTCTATCCTATTTGAGAATTTTGAGCATCTTTTGTATGCAATTTTTATTATATAGATGCACTAAGATTAGTGTCATTTTGATGTATAATTTTTGGAGATTTTGTACATCTTGTTGTGCCTTTTGTACTTGCACTATGATATAAAGTGTCATGGATGGGTTGTGAGTGCCTTTGTTTTTCCATCACACCTTTTTCAAGTGAGTGTTCCTTCCATGAAAACATAAAATCCCAATGACTCATGCCTCATGCATGTGTACCCTAGTTTGCACACCCTTTTTGTTTGCAGGTACTTTTAGTTGTATGTTTAGATGTTCTTTATTCTCCTACATGCACTTCTTGGTGATACACAGTTTTAGTGTACCTTTCTTGGCTTTCCCTTTCTACATTATGGGGGGGTTTATACTATTGGTGCTAATGCTTCCTTGGTTCATTTTTTAGTGATCTATGTATCTAGTTCTTGTTCCTATGTACTAGGCGGATGCAACGATTGGTTACCCATGCATTTCAGTGAGATGGAGTATTTACCATATGGACACTCTTGCATTACTATTTCTAGAGGTGACCTTCTATTTTCACTTGATCAATGCACAAACTATTGGTACCTATATTTTTAACTTGTATCTTACATATTAAGTAGTGTTATTGGGTTCACTCATGTAGATTCATGTGCCATTTGTATCTTCAAGTTCTAAATGTTTGTCTTTGTTTTCCATCTGATTTGAGTAGTGTTGTTGGGGGTACTCATGCAAATTATTGTCTTCTTGATCTTGGTAATCATCTGTTTCAAAGGAGGTTCTTCATTTCAATACTATAGCAATCATCATTCAATAGTTGTCTATAGCTTCTTTGTGCTTGTGCGATGTTTTTCATGTTCCTATTATTTTTGGGACACTATTTTTGAGGCTTCTTGGTCCTTCATTTTCCTTTCTCTCTTTTGGAGATGATTTTTTCCCATGAGGTTTTATCCTTTTCTCCAGTTGTGAGAGATTAGATTGTTTGTACATGGGTACCTCATTATGCCTTGTTTTTGGGACTCGCCATTCATTCTTTTCTTTTTATACATTGGAATTTTAGGGTTTCTATCTAATCCCTAAGTTCATCTTAAGGGGAGGTCTTAGAGTATTCACGCATTAGCTAATAATTAACTAATCTTTAATTTATTATTAGTCTAATTCATTTCATGCACTTAATCTGAACTTAAGAGTTTTTTCTTTTAACTAAAGTGAGCTATTATTAGATCATTCTATCTCATCACATAGGATGATGACACCTTTCATGATCTAATACCTTTATCATTTAGGGTTGCTCCTATAAATTACTCACCTCATTTTATTATCTCACATCTCTATCTCCTTGGAGATTCATGAAAGCTTTTCATTTTGTAAGTTTTTCTTGTTGAGAAATACAAAATATTTGTTTTTCATATCTCTTACATTGAAGGTATCTTTGTTCATTGTTTGATCATGCATCTTGTGTTTATTCACAATCCTAAAAAATTTAATATTTTTAAAATAAAGCAGAAACATATTTAAAGAAAAAATAACCATATATACCATAACATAGGTATATATAGGGAAAACCTTTTCAGAAGAAAAACCCCACTCTAATGAAACCCAATGTATAGTTTACTAAACTATAATTACAATAAAATTATAGAGAAAACATTCATAGGAGTATCACCAACCAAAGACCTAGAGGAATTCTTATAGCTTAATAGTATCTACAAAAATATACACATGACCTCCATCTCAAGCACCTAATATATAGGAGATACAAAACCTAGGACCAAATAATGGTAATTAGAAACCCATGAGATAAAACCATGCAAAGTTGCACCAAAATTATCCCCTAAAAAATATATCTTATAACGTGCCATAACATGTATCATAGATTGGTCAATAGGTGTAATTATGTTTTACAACTCTTTATGTGCAACACAATTTTATATTTTTTATGCAAATTTATATAGACCATAAATTTTGATTTGGTGGGATGATTGGGATTTCCATTTTTCTAAAATCGAAGCACTTAAAGAGATATACGGGACAAAAACCTCCACAAGCAATGCAGAGTAATTGTGAATATTTATTTTGGCCAAAAAACAACTCTATGACCCATAAATTTAGTTTGTTTTTGTTTCATATTTTAAAATCATACTTTTTGTAATATTAACATTAGGAATAAGATTGAGATACATTTCCCAAATAGTTCAACATGATATGATCTATGCTAATGGTAATCCTTTTGAAATTTCACTATTGATAAATTTACATACTCCTTGACTGATGCTATAAATTTTGTCTCCTTAGAGTTGTTTAGTAATTTATATTATATCATAGGATTAAGAACTATTGTGTTCCTCACCTCCTTGATATATTCCTTGGCTTCTAATAACATCACTTGAATTTCTATTCCTTTGTATTTTTTCTTCATTAGGAAAATCTGAATATTATTATGATCCTATATCATGTTGAAGGTGTTCTTCCACTCATCATGGATTATATTTTCTCATAGTACTACAATCTTCCCATTAGGATCACATAACACCATAGGGTAAGTGCACCAAGATGGTTCCCAAAAATGGGACTTAAGTGGACAACTTTTTTCTGAAATCAGGAAATACTAACCTTGGATGTGAAATTGAGGATAGTTACACTCAAAATTTTGAGATGAAAAAAAAACGAGGATCAAAGTGATTTGAGTCTACTTTCTAAACTACTAATTTATTTTTAAAATGGTTGAGATTAAGGGGTTCAAAAGAGGGACGTACACAAATTGGTGTTGTTTTTGTCAAAAAAACATAACATAGCAACTCTTGTACGACCCTCGTATGGTGAATTTTTTTATAGTATTTTTAAAATCGCAATGGTCAGAAGTTAGCTAACAGTATGTAGTTGATGCACTATTTTTTTGATAATTTTTTAATGAATATTTGATTTTTTACTAACTTTCGAAGTGGACACTTCTCGAAATTTTTTTTTTTGGCCTTGCTACCCCTACAAATTTTGGAAACTAATTGAATTTTTTTTTTTTATAAATTTGTAGAATGGAGTCTAGTTTCTAAAAATGTAATTTATTTGAAAATTCGATGAACGGTTAATTTATAACAAAAAAAATACCAAACACTGCTTTTTGGCAAAAAAAGACATACAAATAAAATAAATTATGGATGAAAGGCTTAACATTTTGAGAAAGTGAAAAAAATTACATCATTGGATAGCTAAGAGAGAACCCAACATTACCCATGTGTTCGATTTTTTTGATATTGAACCACGTGCGATCTTGATGGTGAGCATGAACTCGATTATGTGAAATATGGTAGATTTTTTAAAAACACATCTTTGGTTGTTGTGAATTCCCTCCAAGCCTTTGGGTTGGTATTCCAAGGCAAATACCAAGCCTAAGGCTCGGGAATTCCCAAAGCAAGATATAACGTGCTCGCGTTATAACGCGCTTGCATTATATCTTAGTTTTGACATGGTTTTTGCTTCTGCGAGAAAAATTCCAACTAAGACATAATGCAAGTGCGTTATAACGCGCTCACGTTATGACGTCTTTTATGTTAAATGCCAATATATTGAATGTATGATGATATATTTGTATGTTTGTATGTACATGTATGCTTTTATGTCATGTATGTATGCATTTATGCATGCTTGTATGTATGTACGTATGCTTGTATGAATGCATATATATTGTATGTATGCATGTATGTATGTAAGATTGTATCTACACATGTATGTATGTATGCTTGTATGGATGTAGGACTATATGTACATATTTATTATGCTTGTATGTATGTATTTACACATGTCTTTAGAGGGAGGGATAATTTATAGAGGGAGAGAGTCTAGAGAGATGGAGAGGGGGTGGAAGTGAGATTTTAGGAGAGAGGGAGTGGGAGAGAAGGGGTTGGAGTGAGAGGGACTTAGCTAGGTAGGGTGGGAGGGATAGAGGGAGGGAGAGAGAGAGAGGGGGGTGGGAGAGATTGAGGGAGAGGGAGAGAGAGAGAGAGAGAAAGAGAGAGTTATGTAGGTAGGGTGCCAAAGGGAGAGACTTGAGAGTGTGAGGGGGGTGAGAGGGAGAGAGGGAGGGAGAGAGAGGGAGTGAGAGAGAGGGAGTGTGGAGAGACCCTAGAGAGGGAGAGGGTGTGGGAGGGAGTGACCTGATAGAGGTAGAGAAAGAGGGGGGTGGAGTGAGAGGGACTTATCTAGGTAGGGTGGGAGGGATAGATAGAGAGAGGGGAGAGAGACAGAGAGAGTTACCTAGGTAGGTTTCCATAGGGAGAGACCTACGAGAGAGAGGGGGTGGGAGGGATAGACATGAGAGAGAGGGAGAGAGAGGGAGTGGGAGAGAGTGGGATAGAGTGGGAGGGACATATAGAGATATGGATAGAGGGAGCGAGAGAGGGTGGTAGGGATTGATTGAATGAGAGGTGCGTAGAAAGAGAGAGACAGTAGATAGATACAATTAGAGAGGGTAGGAGGGAGGGAGAGAGGGAGAGGTGAGATGTATAGATAGAGAGAAAGTGATAGGGGTTGAGGGTATAGGGTTGAGGGATTAGGGTGGAGGACCTATAGGGTTGATGGTTTCTAGGGTATTAGGGTTTAAGGTATGAGGGTTGAGGGAATAGGGTCGATGGTAGGGGGTATTTGGTTGAGGGTATAGGGTAGAAGGTTTAAGGGTTTAGGGTTGAAGGCTTTAGGGTTAAGGGTTTACTTGGTTGAGGGTAGAGGGTTTAGGGTATAGGTTTGAGGGTATATGGTTGAAGGATTAGGTTCAGGGTCCAATGTAAGGGGTAGAGGGTATAGGGGTAGAGGGTTTAGGGTTTAAGGATTGAGGGTTGAGGGATTAAGGGTTGAGGGTTGAGAATTGAGGGTTGAGGGTTTAATGTATAGGGTAGAGGGTAGAGGGTTTAAGGGTAGAGGGTTGAAGATTGAAGGTTTAAGGTTGAGGGTTGAGGGTCCAGGGTATAGGGTATAGGGTCGAGGGATTAGGGTTGAGGGTCCAATATATAGGGTAGAGGTTATAGGGGTTGAGAGATTAAGGGTTGAGGGTTTAGGGATTAGGGTAGAGAGTTTTCTTTGATTTAACGGTGTAAGGGTTGAGGGATTAGGGTTCAGGGTAGAGAGTATTGGGTCAAGGGTATAGGGTTTAAAAGTTTAAGGTTTAAGGGTTGAGGGTTGAGGGTCGAGGGTTTAGGGTTGAGTATTTAAGGTTTAAGGGTTGAGGGTTTAAGGGTCAAGAGGGTTGAGGGACTAGGGTAGAGAGTTTACTAAGTGGGTTTAAGGTTTGGGGGATTAGGGTAGAGGGTAGAGGGTAGAGGATTGACGGTAGAGGGTAGAGGGTTTACGGGTTAGGGTTTAAGGGTTTAGGTTTGAGGGTTGAGGGAGTAAGAGGTTATAGGGTAGAGGATATAGGTGTTGAGTGATTAGGGTTTAAGGGTTGAGGGTTGAGGGTTGAGGAATTAAGAGGGAATAGGGGTTGAAGGATTAGGGTTTAAGGGTTGAGGGTTGAGGGTTGAGGGTTGAGGGTTGAGGGTTGAGGGATTAGAGTTTAAGGGTTGAGGGCTGAGGGGTTGAGGGATTAAGAGGGTATAGGGGTTGAGGGATTAGGGTTTAAGGGTTGGGGGGGTGAGGGATTAAGGGTATAGGGGCTGAGGGTTGAGGGTTGAGGGATTTTAAGGGTTGAGGGATTAAGAGGGTATAGGGGTTGAGGGATTAAGAGGGAGGGGTTTATTAAGGTTGAGGGTTGAGGATTGGGTATAGGGGTTGAGGGTTTAAGAGTTGAGGGTTGAGGAATTAAGAGGGTATAGGGATAGAGGGATTAGGTTGAAGGGTCAGGGTTGAGCATTGAGGGTTGAGGGATTAAGAGGGTATAGGGGTTGAGGGATTATGGTTTAAGGGTTGAAGGTTGAGGTTGAGGGATTAAGAGGGTATAGGGGTTGAGGGATTATGGTTTAAGGGTTGAAGGTTGAGGGTTGAGGGATTAAGAGGGTATAGGGGTTGAGGGATTATGGTTTAAGGGTTGAGGATTGAGGGATTAAGAGGGTATAGGGGTTGAGGGATTAGGGTTTAAGGGTTGAGGGTTGAGCGTTGAGGGATGAGGGTTGAAGGTTGAGGGTTGAGGGATCAAGAGGGTATAGGGTTTGAGGGATTAGGGTTTAAGGGTTGAGGGTTGATGGTTGACGGATTAAGAGGCTATAGGGGTTGAGGGATTTGGGTTGAAGGGTTGAAGGGTTGAGGATTGAGGGTTGAGGGTTGAGGGTTGAGGAATTAAGAGGGTATAGAGGTATCCATATCTCCCACTATCTCCATCTAGCCTCTATCTCTTAGCCATTTAAACCCTTAACCTTTAAACCCTTAACTCTTAACCCTCTATCTCTTTCTCAGTCCGTCTCTCCCTCCCTTTATATCTCCATCTCTCCCACTATCTCTTTCTCACCCTCTCCCTCTCTCTCCCTATTTCTCTCACACTGTCTCTTTCTCCCACTCTCCCCATCTGTCCCTCCCACTCTATCTTTCTCTAACTCTCCCCTTCTCCCATTCTCCCACTCTCTCCCACTCTCTCTTTCTCCCACTCTCCCCCTCTCTCCCTCCCTCTCTATCTCCATCTCTCCCACTATATATTTCTCCCCTTCTCCCTCTCCCTCCCTCTCTCCCTCTTTCTCTCCCACTCTCTCTTTATCCCAATCTCACCCTCTCTCCATCCCACTCTATCTTTCTCCCACTCTCTTCTTCTCCCACTCCCCCACTCTCTCTTTCTCCCACTCTCCCCCTCTCTCCCTCCCTATCTATCTCCATCTCTCCCACTATCTCTTTCTCCCCTTCTCCCTCTCCCTCCTTCCCTCTCTCCCTCTCCCTCTCCCTCTCCCTCTCCATCCCTCTCTCTCCCTCTTTGTCTCCCACTCTCCCTCTACCTCTCTCTCTCTCTCTCACACACACACACACTCACCTTTATCTCCTCTACTATATGGGTACAGGGGAGAGATATAGAATTAGGATAGAGGGTATAGAAAAAGAGGGAGAAAATAAATATATTAAGAAAACCATATTTCATATAACGCATGCACGTTTTGAAGAAGTGGAGATGTTACTATTTTAGGAAGAAATAACGTGCTTGCATTATAACGCAAGTGTGTTTTTTATTCCACTAAAAACGGTAAAAAAAATCAATATACCCATGATGTCAAGGCCCACAGTCTGCATATTCTTCTGGTTTTGTATGTGCTCTGACAAAAAGTAGCTTTTTGATGATGTTGTGAAGTGTGCAAGCATGCTTTTCACATTCCACCACCTTTTCCATGATCTTTCTACCACCTTTGCATGAAATAGAAAAGTTTCCACGTTGAAAGATACATAATATCAATTGAAGTTTCAATTCCATTGAAAACTGATATACAATTGAAGTTTGGAGGGGAACAAGCTTTTGAACAAGTCAAATTGTTGTGGAGTTTGAAAAAAGAAGAAGCTAAGGCTACATAATTGGGTTGAACTCCTCCATTTGAAATTCTGGTTTTTTAGGTATGTGAAATATTTACACATTTTCTTTCATTCTATTATGGCTTACTTTCATTTTTGTTTGTCATTATAACCTTACGTTGTCAATGCACATTTTAAATTACATAATTATATACACTTTCCAATTACCATTTAAAACTTGATGCAGATAATCTACCAAGATCCACAAATCAGCAAGGGTACTTCTGACCCTAACTTAAATTGAAGAAGATCAACGAACAAACTCAATCATCTTTTCATCAAAATCCTTCAATTTCACTTGATTTCATATTTCCAAAAAACATTAGAACTTAGTTTCAACTCTTTTTCAGACTCAAAAATAGATTAACCATCATAAAATTTATTTTAACATAGCATAAAGCTGATTAGAAACTCAAAACCATTCAATTTGTTCATGATTCACTAATTCAAGAACTCAATGCTGTAACTTACATGGAAAAATAACAACAAATCATGGAAGGTAACTACCAACCTTTATCCAGACATCCAAGACACTATAATCAGGATGTTATTGATTAAAATAAACCAAATACACATTCCAAATATCTCACCAAAATTCATCCTTTGAGCATGCTTCCCCTAGCAGTATTCAAAATCCATGGTGCAGGGGCACCTACAACCATGTTTCAAAATCTACTTTGGTGACAATATGTCTTAAGTTATTTGGGTGAGTTGAAGAGTTTTTAGATGATTTTTCATATATTTTATTGAAAATAAGGTCTAAATAGACCAATATTTCATGTATTTAGGGATTTTGTGAGTTTGGTGATCAAATGTGCAAGTATGCACTCTTGCTTCAGAAAATTATCAATTTTGCCATATAATCTTTGAAGGAAAATTATTAAAATTGTAAATGGAAGTGCAAGAAAAGAGTCTAGAAGTTTTATTAGGGATGAAATAAAGGTGTTTGAGTGGTCTTAGGTGTCTTAGTTTTCAGAATCACCATCATGGTTATTCACTTTCACATAGAAATGTGCTCTGGCCAACCTAGTGCATCACTCCACCAACCAAACCCATGCTCTTCGAGACTCCCAAAAAAATTTGAAACAAAACCTTATTCAAGTGAAGATAAATTCATGCATAAATTATCTCCCAAATCTTCAAGGCATCACAACCCTGTACGAGTCCGTACATAAAGAAAGAACACATGAAAATCACAAAAATCAAAGAATTCCTTTAATTTATTTTATTCAAATATTGAAGACCAGCCTCCATTTGAGAATTTACATGATATTTATTTTATTTCCCTTCAAAATAAATCCCCCAACATATCTAACTATTTTTGTAACTTCTTAACTAACTTATCTCTTCACAACTTTGCCAAAAAATGCAATTTTTTGCAAATGTCAAGCCAAATCTCCCCCCTAAACACCTAGAATGTTTCAAAATAACTAAATAAATATTAAGAGTGGTCTCATAGAACTTATTTAACATAGATCATTATCTTATACTCAAAGAAAACAAGAACCTTACTTTTACCCATCTTCACATGCACTGAAAACCCTCCTTTTTACCTAAGAAACTAGTGGTTTATTGAAAAAAAATCATCCAACCCATTTACAATCTTATGAATACTTCAAACAGGTCTAAAATGTTGTGAAAAAATGAAATTAAACAAGAAAACATGCTTCCCCAACTCAAAACACACTTTAGCATAGCAAAACCACTCAAAATCTCATGAAAAACTCAAAATTTCAGTATAGGGATTCATGCCCAACACCCTTTTCATTCAATGGTGCTACCGCACCATGTATGCTTCCACAATTTGTATACATATATATGACATAAGTTGACATTTTTTATGCTTGTACATGCTTCCATTTTGAGCCTATCTTGCAATCCGTTACCACTTTTCTTTAAGGCATTCTGGATTAAAAAAATTCATGTCACCTTTGTCTATGCTAGGTTAACCTTTGTACAAGATGATTGTAAGTATTATTTAAATGAAGCCTTGAATGCCATGTATTTTTCAATTAACCTAAATGGATACATTTTTTAGGAACTAATATTCGTCTCATTACCATGGTACAGATAAAATTATCCGCCATGCCAAAGAAAAAGACAAAGAGGAAACTAACCGATGAAGAGAACGAGACCTTCAAAGAAAAGGAGAGAGTTCGGGTGGCAGAATATTGTGAAAAGAAGAAATTGGAAATGATTGATGAAAAAAATCCAATTGAAGAGGAACCTCAACCTTCAAAAAGAGAATGGGAATTGGTAGCACAAAAGGCATGAATGTGAAAGCATCATCGTAAGACAAATTCATATACCATAGTTGGAGACACACCCTCTACAACAAGTGAATATGAAGGGACACCATTAAGCACAAGAGAATATGGAGGGACACCATCTAGTACAAGTGAATATGGACAAACACCATCTACTGCAAGTGAATATGGAGGCACACCATCTACCGCAAGTGAATATTGTCGGACACCATCCAACACATCTCAAGTTGAGAGTACATCATCACTCGGATTTGAGGAAGAAGGTATGCCATCATCCCCATGTGAAACTCAAGGTATGTATTCTTCTCCACCCTCGATCGAAGGTACACAATCTAGCCCAAATCATTTAAATATTGATGAAATTCCTAATATTGAGATGTATGTACCTAGGAGAACACCACCTAGAATTTTGCATAGAAAGCCAAAGTATTTGATTAATATTGATGATGAGATTTTGCAGCAGATGGAAGGAAAGATTTCAACACGCACTTGTAGAAGATATGCCGATAAGATTTGGGAATGATTCTTTGAAAGGCTAAATGAGATTGCAAGATGTAAACTATTTGTTGAAATGATGCGGGGTGTAAAGTATAGGAACATCATGAAGACTCTTGGGTTGAGAACATCAAATGCATCGAGTGAAGACACTATTGTGAAGAATCTAATGGATGCTTATGAGAGTGTGGGTAAGACCTCATGCTCAAAGGATAGTAATTTCACCCGATGTGTCATTACATAGACTTTGGTAAGCTATCAAACAAAGAGAGCTCGTCTCATTAGAAAGATGAGTGAATAAATGGGAATTAGTAGAAAAACTTTATCAAGAGCCATTCAAAGGTGGCAAAGAATTGGAGGCACTGATTCAAATGAATTATGGGAATTCTCGAGGAGACTGCCACGAAAAGATAAAGAAGTGTTGAAGCCTTGAGAACACTAATTGAAGAGTATTGGAAGAATAACACAAGGCCATCTTTGAATCAAAGGGATGTGGCAAGAAGGAGAATCGGTAGTCGAAACCATGAGCCACATCCAAATAATTTTTTGGATATGACTCAAACCCAATTTTTTCGTAAATTTGAAAATGATTATCCTCAAATTAGTATTTCTCAAAGATTTTTTGAAATTCTTAAACCTTTTAATGTCAAGATAAATCAGACACGCACTACTTGTTGTTGTAAACTACATATTGAATTTTCTAACCATTATGATGTTTATTGTTCTATATGTTTAGATTTGCATACTAACGATGTTTTGCAGGATTGTGGCATACAAGCCCCACCAAAATCTTCAAGAGAGTTCTTATCAAAAAATTTATGTTAAATAGAGGATGGCCAGATATTCTATAGGACATCATGCTTGGATGGTTCATCCGAGCATTGCAGTGGCTTCCAGCATATGCCAGTATGTCAACATATGGAAAGCAAAGATGAGGTGGGACAAAAACTAGTAGAGTTTGGGAATTATAAAACAGTGGCATATGCTACAAAAGATGGGTCTTAAGAAAAAAGGTGTGAGTTGGTTATTGAGAAGATTCTAGTGTACCAATTTATGACCACATTTCATGACAATATACTATCTGAGTATGTAATGCATACCCATAGAGCCCGATGTTTGGACATGCAATTTAAGCTATGCAAGGACACCTTTCCAATTGGAAGCATAGTATCCGTGGTTGAATTTGCAGAGAAATACACTCTATAGCCACAACATGAGGTGCAGTCACAGTATTACAACTCCACACAAGTTTCGATATTTGTGCACATAACATTCATTCATGCATCTGATAGTATAGATGAGAAAATGAAGGTATTGAGGGAGTACCACTTTTACATTAGTGATGATCGCATGCATTCTCCAGAGTTCGTGCAAGGTTGCTTCCAGATGTTCTACATTGGTTTGGCTTAGAGGGGCATAGAATATGATCGAAATATAATATGGTCTGATAACTGTGCAACACAGTTCAAGAACTCGTGCATGTTCTATTGGTTGTGCAAGATGCATGTCATTACAGGTGTTCAACATATGTGAAAATTTTGTGAGGCCAAACATGGAAAGGGGGAGCATGATGATGTAGGAGCATGCATGAAAAGAGCATTAGCACAAGAAGAGTTAAAGTATAAAGATAGTGCAAAGTTGACAGATGCAAAATCAATTGTCGAGTGGTCTAATGCTTTGATGGGTCTAGGTAATGAAGGTATGCCTTCAGTTCATAGATTTTTTTGGTTGATGGATGATACTAACATTGCACCATATGAAGACTATTGTACACTAATAGGATCGAGTGAGGTACACTCTTTCCTTAGCTCAAATGCAGGTTCATGGAGTATCGATACATGAAAGTTGGCATGCTTTTGTTCTTCATGTACAATGGAAGCCTGGAATGATTGTGAGTCAGGGGAGTGGGTTGACAAATGGTTCACAAGTTATCTTAGCCCACTTCACACGTATCGCCCTCCGATGACATTGGAACTGACACAGATGGAAGTATTGGTCAACTTTGATCACATATCAAATCTAGTTCAACCAAATGATATATCTACTTGCTTAGTTGTTGAAATTCCATATTGTTATCTTACTTTGTACTATATTCGTAATGTTAACAAATTTCAAGAGATTTTCTGCACATATCAATGTAGGGCATGTTTATGCAGTTATTGCAGATGAAGACAATGAAGAGGGAACAAACTATTACTTGTGTCATTGTGTTGAGGCCAAAAATAAATTGGAGGCCCCAGTTATAGATGGAGAAAACATCGAAAACCCTACAGGATTAGTTGTGGTTACTAGAACATGGCTTAGAAGGTACCCACATTCAAGTGTTAAACATTGGCTATTTCAAGACTTTGACATGCATCATAAGATTCTTCATTAATCGAACCTTGTTGTGTAATCCAATGTTCATTTGACCAAATATGGGGGTATACCTTTGAAGAAGACCTTGTGGAAGGTCCGTGAGTTTGACCATGAGGGTATACTTGACACAATAAAGAGTAGAGCAGACCCGGATGGTTCGTTGGATTAATTTTTAAGTATATGCACATTGGTTCTTATTAATTTATACTTGTATGCACATTAATTTGTTTGATGCCAATGCTATCATCTTCTTTTATATTGATTGGTGTCCCCTTGCAAAAAATACAGATATATGAGCCATCCAAGAGAATGTCAGTCAGAAAAGCAATGCAACATCCATATTTTGATGATCTTGACAAATCTCAATCAAGATTTTAAGCCATTAGAAAAGTGTGTGCAAAGCTTGGTGAGGGAATTTCAAGTTATTCATTTGAAGTTAACCTTATCATGAGCAGCTATGATGTAGACATTATAAGAGCATTTGAAATTTAAACTTACTCTATTCATGAGAGGTGTTGTGTGCAATAGGTATGTTGGAATTCCTAGTGAAGATGTATGACTAGAAGTGACTAAGTTGTGAAACTTGCATGCCTATCTGTAAGTGCCTTCCATATATTTTTATTTCATTTCCATTTTGGATGATCTTTATTTTTCTCTTTTACTTTGCATATTTGTAAGTAAACTACTAAAAATTGATTGATCTCTTGTTGCAGAAAATGCTGATTTAAGAGCCATCAAAGAGAATCTCAGCCAAAAAAGCAATGCAACATCCTTATTTTGATGATCTTGACAAATCTCAATTTTGATTTCAAGCCATTATAAAATAGCCTGTGAAGCTTAGCGAGGGAATGCCAAGTTACTCAATTGAATTTAACCTCATAATGAGCACCTATGATGTAGATATTTAAAGAGAATCTCAAATATATGGGTGACATTGTAAAAGATCTATGAGAACGAAGTGTCTGAGGCATTGCAATAAGATTTACTTACATAATGAAAAACTATTAGATCCACAATTTTAATAAGATTTACTTACATAATGACAAAATCTGAGGCATTGTAATAAGATTTTCTTACATAATTTTATGCAATATTTTATCAAACCCTAGGGTGAAACCTCATTTTTCATGCCCTTTTCCATCAAAATCTACAGGGGCAGCAACATAAACCCCATAAAAATTGTCCCCTTTCACTTATAAATTTCTTGTTTGATCCTACAAGATCACATTGGGCCCCTCTAGAAAAACCTCTCTCGATTTTGCTTATCTTGGAGTGGTTTTCCTGTGGCGGCGGATTTTCACTTGATGAAAAAAGTGTCAAAATCAAGCTGTGCAAAGTTGCAAAGTGGTGCAAATTTTGTTTTGCAACTTGTGTGACCAAGCAGACTGTTCCAACACATCCCAATAGGTATTTTTATGCTAGGTATGGTCTTCTTTCACATCGAAACACATGAAATTGATCTGAGCTATGCTCCACCAAATCGATCCCTTAAGGGTCCAAAGTGCAAAATGGCTGCAAACTTCAGAATGCTATTACTTGGATACCGTGATGGTTAGAAACTTCTCGTCTGATCCTACAAGATTGCATTGGGCCCCTCTACAAAAAAATCTCTTAGTTTTGGCTATCTTAGAGTGGGTTTCCCATGGTGATGAAATTTCACTTGATGGAAAAAGTGTCAAATTCAAGGTATGCAAAGTTGCAAAGTGGTGCAACTTTTGTTTTGCAATTCGTGTGACCAAACTAATTGCTCCAACATGTCCCAATAGGTAGGTTTACGCTAGGCATGGTCCTCTTTCACATCCAAACACGCGGAATTGATCTGACTTGTGTTCAACCGACTTGATCCCTTATGATGGTATGCAAAATACTGGAAAAGAGAAACATACAAATGATGGTTGAGAAGTCCGAGTATTCCACACAAAAAGCATATGATCATTGCTACAGAGCACCTTGTTCCTCCATTTGATGAAGAAGGTCTAGTTCAGTGGTTTTAGTGATTAGCTTATGGTGAATATGTTGGTCAATAGGTTTTTGTGGGTATTTTGACCATGATTTGTCTTGAATAAGGTCAATTAAGACCATTAGGTATGTTTTAGGGTGAGTTTGGGGTCTAATGATAAAAAATGTAAAATTTCAATCTTGTACTAGAAGTTGTCTCTGTAGCCTTTGAAAGAAAATTTGTGAATTTGTATATGATTGTGAAAGAATATAGTTTATTCGATGTAATAAGGCTATTTGTAAGCCATTTGTGTGGGTTTAGAGGTCATTAGATGTAGTCATTAGGTTGGAGGAGTATAAAGTTGCAAATTTGTAAGTTGCTTAAAGCAACAAATTTGAAATGCAATGGTTACTTGTTTTGAAAGTTGGTTTTTAGTTAGTTGAGGGCATGGATCAATTAGAGAAGGGTGTAAAACACTATGGAAAGCTTTGAGAGGCTCGAATGGAGGTTGTTGATGAACTTTTGGAGAATATCTAATAAGAATTATTCACACTGTTCTCTGTTTTTTAGTTTTTGATACAAACTTGTTGATCCCATACTTGGTACGACCTCTAGCTTTCCTGTACGGTCCCAAGGCTGACATGGATTGAAAGAGGGCCGAGTTGGCTTTCTTTTGGCAGTGGTTTGGTGCAAAACCATAAAGGAATAGGAGAGTTCTTATCATTGAGTCAAGTGAATGTTGGAGTCTTAGTGGGCACATTTGAGAGAAGCTATGTCAAATCACAACTTGGTTGAGCCACTTTGCATCACCAATGGTGAGTTTCAATTCGAAGAGTGATTGAGAGCATGTTGATTTGTTAAATAGACCTATTCAGGGGTTTAGGACAATGTTGAGTCCATTTCTTATTTGTATTATAAATTATAACTTGATTTCTCCCGAGTCCATTTCGTATACAAGAAATAATATTGCAAAAAGTTGACATATAAATCTTTTGATAGTGACACATCAAGAACATATTGGAATATTTTTATGAATCATTTCATGGAATGCCAATTGTAAACGTGTTTTTTTATTTTAGATAAAGTTGTTTCCCATCAATCAATTACTATTCAAGACAAACCATGAAGGACAATAATGATCAATGCTAGGGCTAACCAATTAATAATTATACACATGAATAAGACAAGCATGTACATGTCAATAAGGGAAGCACAAGTACTCAAAAACATGTAAGCCTCAAAAAGTATACACACGAATACATAGTATACACAAATTAATATAAAGTATATGCACAAATACACAGTATACACATGAAAACATGTAAGCCACAAAGTATACATTAAAACACACATAAGTCACAAAGTATACATGTAAGTTGTAAAGAATACACTTGAATACACGTAACTCATATCTATTGAACCATCAATTTAGAATGCACATATGGACAACATCGATAAAAGATATTTGTATTAACCAAATAGCCATGTAGGAATACATCAATATATGTCGATATAAGTATGAAATATATGTACAAAATAGCCATATAGGCATACAATGTAAAATATGTCCAATAAAAAATATGTACAAATCTGCCATGGAGGCATACAACAAAGGGCTCTGGAATCAAAAGTCATTGCTCTCCATGCCCTGGAAATAAATTCTTTCCCTTTCCTTTTTGATCGGATGGTGATAAGTCTGTCACTCATTTTTGCTGCACTCGAGGAGTGCTTCTGCTACTCCTCCTAGGGTTTAGTTCATGGTGAAGTTTTAACTATTACAATAAGAAGTAAAGACATGAATATATAGGAATTACATCATGAAAAATGATATATTTGACAAAATAATTACTTACCGCCATCTCATGATCTCTCTCCATGAGGGAAATATTCTCACGCCCATGCTCAAGCCTTGTATAAACCATACAAACAAAAATTAAACTACACAAATCAATAATGGTTTGATTTTTCACTAACTAACATCTATAACATTTAATGTAAATTGAAATTTACTAATTTGCCTCATACCTCTCATGTCAGAGCCATCGAGGATTGTATAGCAGATGACACACCAATCTCCATTTCCCTCGTCATATTTGGAGGTGTTCCGGCTTGCAACATTTGAAAATAAAACAAAAAATTATTCAACATAATCAACGATGTGCATATAAACTACACAAATATACTAAGTACTTGATTAATTACTTAAACTCTTTATTATATTACCTCCATGTAGGTTTGAGTAAATCCACCATCATTGGGAAGTGTTCCATCGAAACCTCCAATATTAGTCTGTTCAACATCCAAAATTGCATATTAAATTACCATTCATAAAACAATGCTATTAACATGAAATAGATTTATAATTGTTTACTAGTTACATACCCAACAATAGGTGTATTGCAGAAATAATTTGGTGGGTGGCCGGTGTATCTAGTCTCAACACTGTGACCCTGCAATTTTAATAAAATCATAAAACATTTTTAGTTAATCTTGCATTTCAAAATCAAAATTTAATAAATTAAATTCAATGAACATGCACTAAATTTTACCTGACAATCAATGCCATATGCCTCATGAAAAATGTCAGTTGCCCTCTCCATCTCCATAGTTGTAGATGGATCCTGCATACCAGTCTCCTGAGTTTCGGTGGGGTCATATGAACAAGTAGCCCCACAAGATTGACACACGTGTTCGAAGGCCACCACTCAAACACTCCCCTAGATGGCCCTGTAGAATAGGGCTAGTATGATGGATGAAACTCTGGGTCAAAGTGTTGATCACCTGCAATGTCTCTACATCAAGACTTTCCTTCACGACTGAAGGCATAACGACGTGCTCACGAGGTGGCCTATCGAAGCTCATCTACATTACTGCGTAGGATTCGGCTGTGCATCGGGTCTATCCTGAGCTGACCCCCCACCTCTGATGCAGAGTGGCAGGGATAGCAAACACCCAAATATGATGTAAAATACCCTCTAGCACTTAGGTTTCAACAAACTTCCACAAACTATGGTGAATTAGGCACTTTTCTGTCAAAAGGCTAGTAGCCTTACCCGGTAGGACAGTCAATATAAAAACCACATGGATTATTTTCAAGGCACCAAACCTATGAATTCAGACATCCACAATGGACCCCTACAAAGTTCCAAAACCTTTCCTCTTGACTGTCAAAGCATCACTCACAATGGCCCTTTCTACCACTACTCCAAGAGGCCTAATTCACAGACCTACACCTGGGTCTTGACTATCTAGGCTCTCCCCTTCACCCCAAAGCCAAAAAATGAGCTCCTACAGGTTTTTCACACCTATTACCATCATTCCTAAGTGCCTTTCAAACAGATTCTTCAAAATAAAGCAAAAACTCACTTTTTTGCTTGTCACATGGGCTTGCCACATAGAGATGTCAAGCCAAAACATTGCACCATTTGCCTCCAAAGTCCTTGCTGCTCTTCAAGACCTCTGATACATGACATTTCACCCTCATACCTTCCATCCCACCAAGATTTTGCAATGCTATAGTGTGGGAATGGAAGATGCATCCATTTTTTGCTCAAAACCTTGATTTTGAGGGTTTTCAGACCACCCGGGAGTAAAATTAGGATATCTCCCTTATTAGTAAATGAAATATCACCACTCTAACTCCCAAATAAATCTTACTCAATTACCTTTCCAACCATTACACCCTTCAACCATAAAACAGAACGTACAGATTGTACTAAGTACGGGATCAACAAATTCTAGAGGAAAACATGGGGTTTGAGACCACCCGATAGTAAAATGGAAATATCTCACTCAATTCTCAATGAAATCACACCATTGAAATGAAAAAATAAATGTGATTCAATTATCTATCCAACCATTATAGGATTATAACATGAAACAACATATAAAGTCCGTACAATGCACGGGATCAGCAGTTTCTTGATGTAAAACTAAAAAACAACAATTTCTCCTTTGAAAACTCCTTGTAAACTTCTTCAACAACCTTGCCTCGACCAAGAGAGGCATATTTGAAGTCTCCTTAATCCCTCCAACTTCCTCCAACTTCCATTTGAATCATTTGGCTATTGGAAACATAATTAAACTTCCTTTTTTTTGTTTTTTTGACTCTTTAATGCCTAATTAGGGCAATTTAGCCAACTTTCACCAACTTTGCTTCCAAAATATATGAAAGGCATAAAATCTAGATAAAATGAGAAATGTGACTCCCCTCAAGTGTCTAGATACAAAAAGGAATCCTTATTTTTTTAATTTTCCAAAATGTACTAGACTTACAAAGGAGGATGGAGACCTTGTTTATACAAAGAGTTGGTCACCAAGACCAAAATTCCACCAAAAACTTAGGAGACCTATTACAAAGCATTGAAATGGTCCTTAGGACCTTATTCTAACACAAAAATAAGAAACAAAACATAACTAAACATTCTAGGTCCATTAAACCCATGGGTGCTCCTGCACCATACTCCCAAGCAAGAAAAAGATCTCAAGTCCTCTTTGAGATCAGGTCTTCTATAGTAGTTCCATGTTGTTTAATGTCAGTTTCAGACATCCAAGTGGCATCCTCTTCAGGTAGACCTTGCCACTTAACCAAGTACGCCTTGTAGACCTTCCTTCTAGTCCTCTTTGTCTCCTTGGTGTCTAGGATGCATTCAAGAGTCACAGGTTGGCTTGGGGGCAATTCCTTAACCCAATCTTCATCTTCCATTGGTGTTGGACCTGCTACATCCCCTGCATTCACAGGAGCTTTGAAAGGATACAAATCAGAAACATTAAAGATAGGAGAGATTGCCACCCCAGGAGGTAGCTCTATTTCATAAGCATTTTGGCCAAACTTGTGGACCACCTTGCAAGGTCCTATCGTCTTCATCATGAGTTTAGTATAATTTCCCTTTGGAAGTCTCTCCTTCTTCAAGTGAGCCATCACCAAATCTCCAACCTTGTATTGAACATCCCTCTTCTTCAAATCTGCTCTTTCTTTGTACTTCTCAACATTCTTTTGTAGAGTTTCCTTCACTTGTTGATGGATATCCCTTATTGTAACAGCAAAGTCCTCTCCTTGAGCACTTCTCCTATCAACTCCTTTTAGATCTCTCAATTCATAGACCCCTCTAGGGTGCATGCCATATACTAGTTCAAAAGGGCTCCTACCAATGCTCCTATTCATGGAGTCATTGTATGCAAATTCAGCCTGAGGTAAAATTAGATCCCAAGCTTGTCCATGCTCCTTGGTAAGACATCTCAAGAGATTTCCCAATGATCTATTCACCACTTTGGTTTTTCCATCCCTTTGTGGATGGTATGCAGAGCTAAAGGACAGATTTGTGCCAAGTTTCTTCCACAAGGTCCTCCAAAAGTGACCTATGAACTTAGAATCCCTGTCAGAAACAATACTTAAGGGCAATCCATGTATTCTAACAACTTCCTTAAAGAAGATACCTGCTATACTAGATGCATCATTTGTGCATTTACAAGGAAGAAAATGAGCCATCTTACTAAACCTATCAACCACCACAAAAACACTATCAAAACCTCTTTGTGTCCTAGGCAGTCCCAAGACAAAATCCATACTTACACTCTCCCAAGGCCTATTGGGAATGGGGAGTGGTTGATAGAGCCCTGCATTTGATGATGTTCCCTTTGCTCTTTGGCAGATTGTGCATCCTTCCACAAAATTTCTCACATCCACTTGTAGCCTTGGCCAATAGTAGTACCTCCTTACTTGTTCCAAGGTCTTATCAAGGCCAAAATGACCTCCAAGACTCCTAATGTGTTTCTCCTTTATAATATTCTCCCTCATTGAGCATTTAGGCACACACAATTGACTTCCTTTAAAGAGCAAACCATTCTACAACATAAAATCAGAGTATTCACCATGAAAAGTATTCAAATGTTGATCACAAACATTGTATACCTCCTTAAAATCTGCATCTTCATGATACATGTCTTTCAATGCATCAACCCCCATGCTTTGGAGTTGAATCTCTTGCACCACAAGTGCCCTTCTACTAAGAGAATCTGCCACCTTGTTTGCTTGGCCCTTCTTATGCTTTATTGTGAATGTATAGGCTTGTAAAGACTCCACCCACTTCATGTGCCTATGATTGAGTTTATCCTATGCATTCAAGAAACTCAAAGCATGATTATCAGTATAGACAACAAATTCTTTAGGTAACAAGTAGTGCCTCCACTTTTTGAGGGATTGGATCATAGCATACAATTCCAGATCATAGGAAGAATACTTCCTCTTTGCTTCATTCAGCCTTTCACTGAAAAATGCAACTGGTCTGCCTTCTTGGCTCAAGACAACCCCTATTGCTTGGTTACTAGCATCACATTCAATTGTAAAAACCTTATCAAAATCAGGGAGCACAAGTATAGGTTGTTGTGCTACTCTCTTTTTCAGATATTCAAACCCTTTATCAGCCTCATTGGTCCAAGAAAACTTACCCTTGTTACCTCCTTTGATGGTGCTCAAGATGGGTGCACAAATTTGACTAAAGTTCTTGATGAACTTTCTATAAAAGCTTACAAGTCCATGAAAGCTTCTCACATCTCCCATGGATTTTGGTGTTGGCCAAGTAAGAATAGCATCCACCTTTTGAAGGATCCATCTTCAAACATCCCTTGGAGATGACAAATCCAAGGTACACTAGTTCTCCTTTCATAAATTCACACTTTTCCATGTTGATCAGCAACTTCTCCTCTTGTAACCTCTTCAATACCATGTCAAGGTGCTTTAAATGTTCTTCTTTAGACCTGCTAAACACAAGAATATCATCTAGATAAACCACAATAAACTTTCCAATGAAAGGTCTCAATACCTCATTCATAAGGCGCATAAAGGTGCTAGGGGCATTTGACAACCCAAAGGGCATCACCAACCATTCATAGAGGCCCTCATTAGTCTTAAAAGCTGTCTTCCATTCATCCCCCTCTCTGATCCTTATTTGATGATAACCACTTTTCAAATCAATCTTGGAAAAGTAGGATCCCCCTGCTAGGCAATCCATAAGGTCCTCCAATCTTGGCATTGGGAACCTATGTCTGATTGTGATCCTATTAATGGCTCTTGAATCAGTGCAAAGCCTCCAATTCCCATCCTTCCTTGGTGCTAGGACAGTAGGAACAACACATGGGCTCAAACTCTTTCTCACTAGCCCCTTATCCAACAAATCTTGCACTTGTCTTGCAATCTCCTCATTCTGAGTAGGTGTCATCTTATATGCAGCCTTATTGGGAAATGTAGCCCCTGGAATCAGATCAATATGGTGGCTTATATCCCTAATGGGAGGTAGGGAACTAGGTAGTTCATTTACTATTATGTCCTTGTAGCTTTCCAACAACTCTTGGACCTCTCTAGGTGCATCTTTCTCCTTCTTTGTGGGCAGATCTACTTCACTCTTTGGCTTCATAATCAGGAAGAATCCTCTTCCTCCACTTTCCTTCAAGGTCTTCATGAACTCCTTCTCATCCACCATCAAAACACTAGGCCCTTCATGCTTTGCCTTGTCTTCTTCTATGAGAGGTGTGAGGTTGTAAGCCACTCCATCCTTCACAATGGAGTATGTATTCTTCTCCCCATCATGCTTGGCATTGCTATCAAACTTCCAAGGCCTCCCAAGCAGCAAGTGGCACACATCCATAGGGATGATGTCACATAGGATCTTGTCCTTGTATGACCCAATGTTGAATTCTACCCATACTTGCTCATTCACCAAGACCTGTTGTCCTTTACTAAGCCATGAAACTTTGTATGGGTTAGGGTGAGAAATCCTTTTCAAATTCAATTTTTCTACCATCTCAATTGAAGCAATATTTTTAGTTGATCTTGAGTCCACTACTATCTTACACACCTTACCTTGTACCTTGCAATTGATTCTGAAGAGTGCCTTCCTTTGTGGGGGTTCTTCAGGGATTGGTGCCTTGAGCAATGCTCTCCTAATCATCAAATTCTCTCCAACTTATGATGTGAGGTTTACTGTAGGTGATGTCACACTTTCTTCATCTTCATGTACCAATTGATTCCTCCTCTCTCCACCATGAGAGCTTGATCCTTGCTTTTCGGGGCATTTGAAGGATGGATGCCCAGGCTGGTTGCAAGTGTAACATCTCCCTGAAAACTGATTGAAACTTCTCCCTCCATTAAATCTGCCTCTACCATTGTGTCTCCTACCCCTGAATCCCCCTCTATTGCTTGAGTCTCCACTTGATTCATTAGGAGTAGATTCTTCTTGATGTTTTTGGTACTGATTTCTGCCCCCAACACTACCTCTACCTCTGAAATTCTTGCCTCTTCCTCTACTTTGCTGCTCTTATTTCCTTCTTATCTTCTCTTCAGCCTTATGTGCAATTTGTATGCAATCCTCCATGGTCTTGGGGACAACCAGACTGATCTCATCTTGTATGTTTAGCCTTAGGCCATTGATATACCTAGCCACTCTTCTATTCTCACTCTCCACATGATCACATCTCATCCTCAACTTGAAGAATTGTTCAGTGTAGGATGTAACATCCATGTCTTTTTGCTTCAGATTTTGCCTCTTTTTGAACTCCTGCACCTCATAATCAGTAGGAAGGAATTGTGTCTTCAACCTATGCACCATCCTATCCCATGAGTTGATCATGGACTTACCCATCTTTACCCTTTCTCCTTGGATGAAATTCCATCATGTCAAGGCGGATCCCTTCAACTTTGTTTTGGAAAACTTTACCTTCTTATTCTCTACCATTTCTTTATATTCAAAGTAATTATTCAATGCCTCTACCCACTCTTACACTTCTTCCACATCCATTTTTCCACTATACACCGGCAGATCCATCTTCACTTCAGAGGACCCTCCTCTAGATGCTTGCAATGCTTTAAGGATTCTTCTCTCATGAGGGGGTATCTCTTCCCCCTAAAGGTTCTCTTCACCTTCTTCACCCTCTCGCTCTTCTTCATAGGAACTCTCTTCCTCAATGTCCACTCCTCTCCTTCTGTTCACTGCTTTTAAGGCCTCTATCTCTTCTCTCAAGGCCTTCAACTCCTTTGCAACCACAGGTCCAACTTTTGGAGGAATGATGACTTCCTTTCAAAAAATACCTACAACTTGGATTTGATACCACTATGATGCAGTGTGGCAGGGATAGCAAACACCCAAATATGATGTAAAATACCCTCTAGCACTTAGGTTTCAACAAACTTCCACAAACTATGGTGAATTAGGCACTTTTCTGTCAAAAGGCTAGTAGCCTTACCCGGTAGGACAGTCAATATAAAAACCACATGGATTATTTTCAAGGCACCAAACCTATGAATTCAGACATCCACAATGGACCCCTACAAAGTTCCAAAACCTTTCCTCTTGACTGTCAAGGCATCACTCACAATGGCCCTTTCTACCACTACTCCAAGAGGCCTAATTCACAGACCTACACCTGGGTCTTGACTATCTAGGCTCTCCCCTTCACCCCAAAGCCAAGAAATGAGCTCCTATAGGTTTTCCACACCTATTACCATCATTCCTAAGTGCCTTTCAAACAGATTCTTCAAAATAAAGCAAAAACTCACTTTTTTGCTTGTCACATGGGCTTGCCACATAGAGATGTCAAGCTAAAACATTGCACCATTTGCCTCAAAAGTCCTTTCTGCTCTTCAAGACCTCTGATACATGACATTTCACCCTCATACCTTCCATCCCACCAAGATTTTGCAATGCTACAGTGTGGGAATGGAAGATGCATCCATTTTTTGCTCAAAACCTTGATTTTGAGGGTTTTCAGACCACCCAGGAGTAAAATTAAGATATCTCCCTTATTAGTAAATGAAATATCACCACTCCAACTCCCAAGTAAATATTACTCAATTAAATTTCCAACCATTACACCCTTCAACCATAAAACAGAACGTACAGATTGTACCAAGTACGGGATCAATAAATTCTAGAGGAAAACATGGGGTTTGAGACCACCCGATAGTAAAATGGAAATATCTCACTCAATTCTCAATGAAATCACACCATTAAAAATCCAAAAGAAAGGTGATTCAATTATCTATCCAACCATTATAGGATTAAAACATGAAACAACATATAAAGTCCGTACAATGCATGGGATCAGCAGTTTCTTGATGAAAAACTCAAAAACAACAATTTCTCCTTTGAAAACTCCTTCTAAACTTCTTCAACAACCTTGAATCGACCAAGAGAGGCATATTTGAAGTCTCCTAACTCCCTCCAACTTCCTCCAACTTCCATTTGAATCATTTGGCTGTTGGAAACATAATTAAACTTCCTTTTTTTTGTTTTTTTACTCTTTAATGCCTAATTAGGGCAATTTAGCCAACTTTCACCAACTTGCCTACAAAGATGCTTCCAAAATATATGAAAGGCATAAAATCTAGATAAAATGAGAAATGTGACTCCCCTCAAGTGTCTAGATACAAAAAGGCATCCTTATTTCGTTAATTTTCCAAAATGTACTAGACTTACAAAGGAGGATGGAGACCTTGTTTATACAAAGAGTTGGTCACCAAGACCAAAATTCCACCAAAAACTTAGGAGACCTATTACAAAGCATTGAAATGGTCCTTAGGACCTTATTCTAACACAAAAATAAGAAACAAAACATAACTAAACATTCTAGGTCCATTAGACCCATGGGTGCTCCTGCACCAACCTCCCCCTTGAAAATCCCTCATATTAAAATAATTTGGGATTTTGTTCAATATGAACTCTATATAGTTTCCTAAGGAAATATTGTGGGACCTCGCAATTGTTGCACGGTGGGTAATCGAAGACCATGTACCACCTATCATAAAACTGGTCCCTAATCTATTGGTGGTGGTACCAATGGATAGGAAACCTCTTTGCATTGAGGGTAAGATTTTGATTTGTGCAGGGGTTAATGAATAATGAGAACAAATCACCTTTTGTAATTTTTAAATCCTTTACATCTTTGTATGATAGTTTATTTGCATAATAATCCCTAGCTGCCTACCTCCTATCTTGCCATCCAGTTATTTGTTTGCTAATTGAATCTACATTTTTTAACATATCTTTGAATGAATTTGCTAGGGTCATTCTTTCTGTGGTTGAACCATTTGGATCACTCAACCTATTGATCAAATCCTCAATTTTCTTTTTGTTTTTCTCAATTTCACTCATTAAATTTTGTTGAGTGCTAGGAGGGGGTTGAGTGATTGGTGGAGGAGGTTGTTGTTGTGGTTGATTTTGATCTTAAGGATTTGGTTGGTCTTCCTGTTGAGGATTTTGAGGGTTTGAAATCCAAACAAATATATATCAAATTCAACCTAAAACTAAAAAATTCAATCTAAAACAAACTAATTCAAAACAAAAACGATAGAATCCTTACCTCTCACACCTCCTCCTTATCATGGTGCCATCGTTGTGAAGAAATAACAATTGTTGGTGAATACCTTTTTTTGAATTGCTCCTCCTCGAATGTGAGCGCGAAAATATGGGGGTTTTGGACGCGGCTAGAAGAAAAAACAATTCAAAATAAGAATGACAGGTTTTCTCTTCTTTTTTTTTTTTCTTTTAACAAGCAATAACGTGAGCGCGTTATTATGCGCTTGCGTTATTGGATTTTTTTTGTCGAGCCTTAGGCTCAACACAAGAAGCCATAACACGAGCTCGTTATAACCCAAGCACGTTATAACACGAGCTCGTTATAACGCACTCGCATTATGACTTTTCAAAAGTTTTTTCGAAAGGTGTCCACAAAATGGCTACCCATTTCCATGCACTCACCCCATACATCATTCACATAATCTCTATTGTGAAATTAAACTATGTAGTATTATGTTATATTTATATATAATTCCTTCTATAACAAAGTACCTTATATAACATTAGGATTGTGAGAAATTTTTAGAATAATTTTTAAACTATTGTATGGACACAAAATTATATATGTCCCATCAATTAATTATCAGCTTGCAACACTTATTACCACAAGATTTTTATTTGGTGTGAAGAAATATCTACCTTAACCATGGTCTATATTTCCCTCTTTTGTTGGATTGAGAAATATTTTGTCCATAATCATATTTTCTCCATGCTCTATAATTTCATTTTCTATTTTTCTCTCCTCTTCATGTTGTGTATTAAGTTGTCTTAATTTGTTCAAGTTCCTAATTTTTTTATTAATTATTTGGAATTTACCCATAATTAATTAAAAATGATCATATTTTATTATTATTTTAATTAGCCTCACATGAAAATTAGGTGTGGGAATTTGAGGCGAAATTATGTGTGAGGTGTTTGTTCTTTATAAGGTGTTTTAAGAGGTATTTAATTTTCACATATTTAGCAAATTTTGGATTTTTGCTTTCATGAGATCTTATGAAAACCTACAACAGATTCTTATGAAATGTTAGAGCATAATATAGAGGGAGTTATTGGGAATAATGATGAAAACTATGACTCTTGACATAAGCATTATTTGAGGAGATTGTGAAGCCAAAAATGGAGCAGTATATTTGGGGATTTTATGATAACATATGATAGTTGTAAGGAATTTAATATTTTATGGTGAATTTGATTCTCCATGACTTGGGTGCTAGATTTTTCTACCCAATTTGGAAGAAACATTTGAGATTTGTTTTAGCTAATTATTTTGTGTTTAATTTTGTGGTTTCATGTATTTGAATCTTAGATAACTTGGTGCTTGAGGAAGTGGATTTTACATTAGAATTTGTAGGTACATAAGTGTTGTTGGAATGTTGTTGAAATTCTTCCAAGTTTAATTGCTAGTGAAATACTCTTGTAAATACTTGCATTGAAAGTGTGTTTTAATCTCATTTTATTTTTGACAATACATTGTGTTAGTTTTAGAGTGTAGTTTTTTTCTCCCCAAAAGGGTTTTCTCTATGTAAAATATTTTGTTATGGTATCATTATTTATATATTTATGAATGTGTTTTTCTACTTGTAATTATTTTGTACTACGTTTTAATTTATTTATATGTCACTCCATTTCATATTAGTGTAGGAATCTATTTCCAGATAATTTTATTTCTTATAAGTGGTATCAAAGCCTCATAACCTTTGGTTCTAGTTGTTGGGTAGTGGGGTATTTGAGCTAATCATTATCAGAGTGTGAGCTTGTGTAGAGGGAGAACTTTGTAATCTATTTCTGGAAATAAATATTGTAAGAACATCAAGGAGGATTGAGGTAGAAATATTTCAATAAAATTGGATATGTGGAAACTAAAAATAGAATATCTATTAATTGATCATGTTTTTTGGAATGTTGTTGATTCAAATATTTAAAGGCTTATGGATGCTACTTAGAATGTCTTAGTATGATGCAATGGACCAAAAATTAGATGTTATAATAAAATTATGCCTTGAAAATTTTATTATTATAAAATTTCATGAAGAACCCATTACAAAATCTTTATGGAATAAATTGGGAGAGATATATCAAGCCAAATCCTTGGTGAATAAAATATTCTTTTAAGGAAGAATTTCTATTCTTTAAAGATGGAAGAAGGTGCCCTGATTAAAAACTAATTGGAATCCTTTAACATTTTTGTGGTCAATAAAACTATATGGGTGTATATATTAGAAGGAAATGTATCCAAATTTTCTATGTTTGTTTCTTGACATATGGGATAAACTAGTCATGGCCTTTGGGACCACTTCTTTATTAGGTTGAAGGTAGAGGATGTTGTTGGTTATTTTATTATTACACAAATGAGGAGTAAGGTCTCTCTAAGTTCCAAAGAAGATTTGAGTGTTCAAGGAAGACCAAAATAAAGAGGTAAAAAGAATGAAAAGCAATGTGAAAAATAAATATCCAAGTCTAAGGAGTGATCTAAATCTCCTTGAAAGTCCAAATCTCACTAACAATATGGTAAACTTAGTCACTATTATAAGGAGTGTAAGGGAAGAAAAAAAAAGAAAATTGATTTTGATTTTGATTTTGACAAGGAATATTGTGGTGTATTCATGTTGTATCTATGACCACTCACATAGGTGAGAATGTATTGTTAGTTGAATTAGGTCAGTATTTTTATATGACCTCAAATAGACATTGTTTCTATAAGTACAAAAATTATCGAGGTATGGTGTACTTGGGTGATAATTCTTATTTAGCTATTGTTTCCCATGATCTAGTACATATATAAAATTTATTGATGGTAGAGTTAGGAGATTTGACTTTGCCTTTCATATCTTAGGATTAGCATATAATTTCTTATCTATGAGAAAACTAATAGACACAAGTGTGCAAGTTTTTTTTATAAAATCAAGTTAAAATTGTGAGAGGTGTTATGGTATTTTCTAGAGGAAGTATATTTGAGAACTTTGCTTTAGTTTTATGCATTAAATGTTGAGTGCAATAGTACTTATATGAAAAGTAAGAATTCAACTACTTCATTTGATAAAGAGATGGTATCTCAGTTAGTGGATGGTCATGGTTTCTAGTTACATAAAGTTTATTTTTGTAGAAGTTGAGAAACCCAACCTCACAAGCCCCAAGAATCACTTGCATGTAATAACCTATCACAAAGTATGAATGTGAACAAAACAACAAAGATGCTCTGCAAGACTCAAGCTGTAAAATGCATTAAGAGAATCAAATAACTACAATGCGATTGAAATCCTTATGAAGGAGATCAAGAAACCCTAAAGTGAAACCTAAAAGGAAAAACCTAGTGTGCACACTTAATAATTAATAAATAATTAATTATTAATGTTCCTAAGTTTAGCTTAAGTAACTAAAGTGATAAGTGACTTAATTAATTAACCAATATGATTAAATTAATTAAGTGAAATAACTTATTACTCTAACACCCCCCCTTAAGATGAACTTAGGGAGTATATAAAACACTAGAAAAAAGATGCATGAAAGAAAAGATGGGTCCCAAAAACAAAGGCTTGATCAAGTACCCATGTACAAATGCAATGCAAACTAAAGCAAATAGGGTAAAGGAGAAAACTCAGTGGGAACAAAACTCCTCCCCAAAATAGAATGGAAAAAAAAACTAAGTGATGAAAGATGGAGGACTACCTAAGACCCCCCAAGGACACCATCCATCACAAAGATACATGAATGAACCCCCCCAAAAGAGAGGAAGAAATAGACCACATAGCCCCCCATAATGAAGTAGCTCTAGAAAGATTGAAGAAATTGTATCTCTGGAAAGAAGTGGGAGGTAAGAGGCCTGATGAATGCAATATCTGAAGGTGAAGTGGGTGTAGCCCAAGATTTCTCCACAAAAGTAGGTGTGACCTCAACCAATGAAGAAGTCAGAGTAGGTGAAGACTGAAGAGAAACCCCCAAAGATGAATGCTCAACTAGGTCCTTCTGCAGTGAAACAGAAGAAACCACAACTGTAGTCATAGAATTACTAGCAATTGCAACATAAGGTGGAGGAGATGGAATAGATGGATCAAGAACTAGATCCAATGTGAGAAAACCAATGTTCAAGTAGCAAAATGTCTCCTTAGAATGATGATTCACACTAGAAGTGTGATGAACAACTATAGGAACAGAAGCACCATCAGTAGAAAAATTTGCAAAGGAATACAACCGAGATGAGTGATCCACTACCCCAGTAGCAATAAATTCTCTACTCTCCAAGTCTCTTATGATAAATGAATCAGGTGTGAACTCCAGATCTCCCATTGCGTCCATGTGTGATTTGATATATGGAAAGAAGGTTTTTCGTCAAATGAGGAACACACAAGACATCCTGAAAAGTGTTATCCCCAAAAGTAATAGACCCCTTCCCTGTAACACTCATGTGTGTATTGTTTCCCATCAAAATATGAGACATAGTGTGAGACTCAAAGGAGGTGAACATAGACTGTGAAGATTCCATATGATGAGATGCTCATGAATCTAGAAGCCATCTCCTTGATCCAAGACCTGAAGAAGCACAAAGAGCATGTCCCTTCATATCTGATGAAGTATGTAAACCAGTTGTACCCCTATCATGCTACTTTGAAGAAGAAGAATGAGGGGAAGGAGATGATGCAAACATCTTAGAAGGAAAACAAATTTGATGTTTCTGAAGAAGATGCTTCATCTCATCAATGTCCTTATAACAACTATGTTCTCCATGTCCTTCCCTCTTGCAATATGCACATGTAACCTTCTCCTTCTTAGATGATTTCCCTTTAGAAGAGGAGGATGAATCTGAGGACTCCTTTTTCCGCTCATAGGATTTGGAATCCTTTTGTTTTTGTTTCTTGCCTTTGTTTGTAGAAGCCTTTGGATCTTTGGGCTCTTGTGATGCAATAAGTGCTTGTGATGAAGAGGGCTTCAACTTGCCCATGCCAGCCAACTTGGCCTACTATTGAGTGAGAGAAGATGGAAAATATTCAAAAGAAGGCATAATAAATCTAGTACCAAGTGCATCCCTAGTGGCATAAAAGTTAGATACAAAAACTGAATAATCTGGTCCAAGCTTAGAAATAATGGACAATATCAACGAAGAGTCTTCCTTTTGAACACCACACTATGAAAGCTGCAATCTGAGAGACTTAAGCTTGGTGAATAACTCCTGGATTCCATCAAAATCCCTAGGATTTAAGCCAATAATCTCATTCTCCAACTGAAACCCTCTCATAGTATCCTGCTTCCCAAACAAAGACTCCATAGTAGTCTAGATCTGATTGGGTGTAGTGCAAGACTCCAAATGAAAGACTATATCTAAAGAAACAAACAAGAATAATTTCCCAAAAAAATCATCACATCTATTAAACCATTTTATCTTTTCAACAACACCTGTAGGTTCAACCTTTGTACCCATGGTCACCTTGTATAGCCCTTTGTGCTTCAAAATGGATCTCCATTTTTTTTTTCCAACCAAAGTAGTTGAATGAAGTAAGGGGTGAAATATTATGTGAATCCATGTGAATACAACAATATATGCTCTCAAATAAAAAAATGCTCTTTGATCTCAAAAAAATGCCTGAATTGCACGTTTCCCAAGAAAATAACCAAGAAAACAAAATATGAGATCAAATAAGAATATCATATACTTGGTAAATATTATGGAAAATAAGGTCTGAGATCTATGTAGAGCACTGAACCAAATTTATGATGCCTATTTGTTTGCAAAAAATGAAGTCTGGATGCAAAAGTTACGCCCCTAGAGTGAAAACAACAACTTCGGACTTTGATAGGCAAAAAAGGAATCGAAATGAAAAATAAAGAAAAAAACTAGTACCACAACATTGTACTTGTAACCAGATTTTCGATGATATCTCATTTTTGAAAAACGGAGATTGTACGCAAAAAATACGCCCGATTTCGTGAAAGTGCTCCAATCTGCTCAATAAGGCCTCCAAGAGCCCTCAAGGGCAAAAACAAATCGGCCCCTAGTCGCATGCAAGACTAGGGGGTTGGTGGATGGGCTGGATCCAGAGCCCTTGGTCACCCACGTGACCACAGGCAGGGCTAGAGGTGGTTGGGGGGGCTGAGCGTCGGGCGCTTGGTCCTTCAAAGGACCGTTGACGGAGTTTTAAAGCCCGCGAGGGCTGGCAGGAGGCAGACAACGGTGTGAAGGACTGGTAGTGCTGCTGCTTAAAGTCGCTAGAGGTGGTGGAAACTGGTGGCCGCCTCCTCTACTGGTGGCACGACCCTTTTATATTGGCAATGCTTTTTGCATGCGCTAAAAATGATTTTAATTTTTTTTTTCGTAATTTTTCACCTCAAAATGCGTGTTGGGTAGGCTGTACAACCTCTTTGGCAATTTTGTTTTACCTTTTCTGTCAAAAAATCCAAAATTGATGAAACAACAAACATTTCTAGGGTTTTTGGGCATTGTAAATGCGATGGTGATGTTTGTTTGGCCCAAAAATGCACAGAAAAATTGGCTACCCTCGATCTTGCAAAAAGATGTTTGGCTGAAACCCTTGCACTTGAAACTCACTGAAAGACAATATGTTTCAAATGATGAATAAGAAGCTGCAGATCTAAAGCTCTGATACCATGTAGAAGTTGAGAAACTCAACCTCACAAGCCCCAAGAATCACCTGCATGCAATAACCTATCACAAAGTATGAAATATGAACAAAACAACAAAGATGCTCTGCAAGCCTCAAGCTGTAAAATTTATTAAGAGAATTGAATAATTACAATGAGATCAATCCTTATGAAGGAGATCAAGAAACCCTAAAGTGAAACCTAAAAGGAAAACCCTAGTGTGCACACTTAATAATTAATAAATAATTAATGTGCCTAAGTTTAACTTAAGCAACTAAAGTGATAAGTGACTTAATTAATTAACCAATATGATTAAATCAATTAAGTGAAATAACTTATTACTCTAACATTTTTCTCTACTAAACTGTTATCTACATGAATTCCTATATTATGGTACTAAATATTAGGCCACATAGGAGAGAAGGGTCTATAGATCATGTAAAATTTTTTTTTTGAAGGTTTGATAGATTATAATATTATGTTAATTTCTGTGAGCTTAATATTTATGGAAAATAAAATCACCTTTAGTTTTACTCGAGTTCTAATAAATCTTATGGTATTCTAGATCTAATTCATTTAGATTTGTTTGGTCCTATTTATGTCCCTTTGGTTGTGAAATCCACTTATTATATAACATAAAGACATGGGTTTCCTTTCTAAAGAGTAAATTTAAAGTTTTTCAATAATTTAAAATAATGATTGAGTTGTAGAATAGAAAGAAAATTAAATGTTTGAGGATTGACAATGGTGGTTAGTTTTTCTCTAACTATTTTGATATATTATGTAAGGATTACAATATTTAAAGAGAAAAGGAAAATAATTATTCTCCACAACATATTGGAGTTGTAAAAAATAATGAATATGGATTTGATGGAAAATGCTAGGAGTATGCTTAGTGGAGCTAGCTTGGAATAATTTTTTTGAGTTGAGTTTATAGCCATTACTTTCTACCTAGTTAATAGGTCCCTTACATTAACTCTTGTTGATAAAATACCCATGGAGGCATGGATAGGTTACAAGATTTCATGAGACATATCATAGTTTTTGGTTGTGAGGCATATGCACATGTCCCGAGAGAAGAATTTTTTTTGGAGAAAAAGGATGTTAAATATATCTTTATAATTTATAACTATTGTGTGAAATGATTAAAAATTTAGGATCTTGTTGCACAAAAAATAATATATGATAGAAGTGAGATTTTTAGAGAAATAAAGCCTTCTTTTATTTTTTTCTAGGTCAAATAAAAATAAAAGAAATATCACTTAGCTTCATTGTATACTTGATAAACTTGAATTGAGACTCCTAGATGGGAAGGAAGTTGAGGAGAGCTCATCAAGATTTTACTTTTCAATAGAGGAGGAAGAACCTCCAAGTCAACTTGTTTGAAGCTTTATTAGGTTTAAACAACCACCAAAAAAGTATTCTCTTAATGATTTGAGATGTATTATTTCTTTAAATTCTAACATTAATGAATTGAGATTTGTACAAGAGGTACTAGGCATGAATAATGTAGAGCCCTAGAAAATAGAAATAGATGAGTAAATGGTAGCACTAAGAAGAATGATACATGTGGCCTAGTACCATTTCCTTAAGGATGAAAACCTATTAGATGCAAATGGGTGTTTAAAAAGAATATATTTTTTATATAGAAATATTGATAAATATAAAAATATAGTTGGATGCAAGGGGTTGATTATATTGATATTTTTTCTCCTATTACAAAAATGAAATTCATTATATTCTTACTATATATTGCTACAAATTATGAATTATATTTTAATAAAATGGATGTGAAAATGATATTAATTCATGGTGATTTGGATGATAATATTTATATGACACAACAATAGTGTTGATGAGTCCTTTTGCATTGCACAACACAATTTTTTTTTCTCTATCTCTCTTGAAATGAAACTTTCCTCAGAAAACTTCATAAAATAACCCCAAGGCTTTGGATGTTAGGTCTTGACTATGCAAAAATGACTCAATGGTTGATGTTATGTTGGTTTCACAAAGGGAATTTATGGTTCAATAAAGGTTGGAAGCTTTCAAACAAACAATGGTTTTATGAAATCTAAAGAATTAGTGCAAACCTTAACTATGCTTCTAGATCTACAATCTGAAAAATAACTTTTATCATCAAATATGGAAATTTTATGATGTTTTCCTAAAACTAACTTAGATTCAAAATAAATTACAAAAGATAAGGGTTTTTAGAGAATCCTAAATCTAAAATCTAAAGACAATCACAACGATGGATGATGCTTTAGACAGATAGATCCATTAAAGACCAATTCCTACTTAACCAAGGTCAAACCCACAATGCCACATAAATAGTGCAATCTTCAAAGGAGAGCGATTTTTTTTTAGATTGTAAACATTCAAACACATACCCAAAATTTGGCATAATATACATAAACATTCACAATTGAACCATTGTATTTAAAATGGCTGACTAACCATATAAAGTAACTTACAATCAAAAAATTACAAATGGAATGAACCGGAGATCTATCAAAATACCTTCAACACTACCATTTTTATAACTAAACTGAAACTAAACAACATGAAAATAAAAATTGGAATGTAATGCCCTGCTAGGAAACTCTAGAGGACAACACTACACTAGATCGAAATAAGGAAACAATTTTTTTTTAACAATAAATAACATCTAAATTCATAACATAACAATCTAAAACTAGGTCCTCTAAGGTTCCCTAACTACACTACTCACTCACTAACAGTCAATATTACAAACCATATCATCAACAATAAAAGATATAAGTACGAACTAACATGCAAGGTTCAATTTAAGACATTACATTAAAATACATGTACATTACCTTACCTCCATCTCATGACAAATGATAAACAACATTAGAGATCATTTTATAAATAACTATCATATGAAGATACATTAATTAACAATACGTTTACAAGATGAAATAATTAATATTTTTTGCATCCATACAATATTTTCAACATTGTTTTTCTTTAATACACGAGGAAAGACTACATCTTATTACAATGATGATACAATGGGAGAAAAATTCAAATCACAAACGCATGATAGGATGCCTTCACAATAGAATCAAAGACTAGAGTCCATAGAGCAATATTCAATCTCCCCGCTGATGAACGCTTTAGCAAGAATACCCAATGGATGAATAAGCACAACCTCTCGACCATGTGGAACCCTGAGGTCCACCCCCCGTGCTAGGAGATAAAACAAGGTCCCCGCACCAACATACAATTAAGAAGCAACTGGTTAACACACACATGAACTATACATGCCTCCAACACGACACAACTCACAACACCAACATCACGTAGAAAACTTATCATGACCACATAGATCCATTCATAGAGCACGACACAAACTGTCTTGCACACATATCCTAATCACATGGTTCTAGATAAAAATAGGAGGCACCACCCTTAGGGTTTACCTTTTACACAGTACCCATGACCTTCCTCAAAGCCACACCACTTCCAAGATCAATCCAATCCTGAGGGCCATACCTACAATATATCCACCCTCCTGAACACATTCCCCTATGACATAGAACCTTGAACAAACTTTACATAACACCACCCAAACAACTACACAAACTCTCAATCCAACAACCAAGAAACATCATTAAATATATAAAAAATTACTCATAGTATTATAACTATACAAATACTCGCGGTAATACAACATTATATCAATCACTCATTTTCACTTAACCCCATAATTCAAATTAAAAGATTATTTACCCCAAATATCTATTTATCGTGCAATGGTATACTATTACTTTGACAAATTCAACTTGCAAGATTAAATAAACATATATATATATAAGTATGACAACGAGCTAAATAATTTATAAACCAAGATGGAAATTTTAGAAATTATTCTTTATAGATTTTTTAACAATTTAATATACATTTAAAGTTATTTTATTCCCTACAATTATTAATAGTACAATTAAAACAAATGGTATATTTAATATATGTATACCTCCATTATTTATGAAAGCTATTTTATTCCTTACAATTATAAAGAGTACCTTTAAAAGAGATGTCACAAATCAACATAAATCAACCATGACAAAAAAAATTCACAAATCAATAAATTCAGCTCCCCATAGAGACAATACTACACCAAGACAAGTTGGACTTACATGAGCATAAATAAGATAACACCAAACAATCAAGAGATGATCTCCACCAAATTAAGTTGAAGAGTCAAATAAGATAACAAATGAAAGTCAAAATATTTCACCCATGAAATAACTATCTTGACCTAATCTATTAAGGACTTTCAAATAAAATAACATTGTGTTTACATATATAGATAACATAGGAAATAAGTTCCAAAACATACTCACACCTCTATAAATAGTAGGCAAAAATAATAAATATTTACTAAAAATTTATAAACTCTCCAAACCATGTTACAAGATCACATAAATCCAACATAGTAATTTCTATGTAAATTACACAAAATAATTTTCACCAAGATACTCATTACTCTCTTGAACCATAATATTTTCCTAAATTTTAAATCATTTTAAATAGATAACATGGAGATAACAAAACCTAATAAAGAAGATTACCACATATTAAAAGCTCTCACGGAAAGCATGTTGTTCAGTGCATCAACAAAGGATTGCATATCATAAAGTGCAGTTGTTAAATTTCAAACGCATAACTCAGAATGCCATTTATACAATGCAATTATTAAGGTTCAATCAAATATATCACATTATCGATACAATAAAATATAGAGAACATTATTAAATTAACACAGCAGTAAGCAAAATGCTTGCAAGGTATTAATATGCGCCAATATTGGAGAGAAAATAAATCAAGGAACTATTGATACTTTTGATTTGCAATACCCATATCGATTGCAACTTTGATTAGATGGTATCCACAAGTTTTGAGGGGTATTCATATTGTGTAAGTAAAGGATGCTTCATTGGCTGTGCGTGAATGTATGTCAGATTTTATAGTTATGACTGCCTAGAGACCTATACGCAGGAATTTGGAAGTATAGAGAAGCACATGGCTGCTTGGCCGAATGCCTCAAATAGATGCCATCTCAAGGAGGAAAATGATAACAGGATGTGCACACTTTGGATTTGTTGAAACGGTTTAAGAAAAATTCAAGCAAATGCAATTGGCAGAAAGTTAGAGATAACGGTAGTGTTCATGAAGGAAAAGAAAAAGGTGCGAAGAGCCATGAATTATACCCGCACTGTGCAATGACATTGAATCACCGCAGAGACAAACGAACTCTAATACATATACAGCATAGTCCTCAAGTGTCTGTCCTCAATCGAAGATAGCAATAACATCGCCCCACTACAATTTTATCACGTGCCCCAACCATTTTCCTCAATCCCCCTCCAAAATAGCAATAAAATCCCATTTTTTTACAGGCAACATTCTTTTTTCTCGAAGGACAGATAGAAAAATCTCTAAAACTCCCATATTTGCGATATGACAATGTCAGTTGTACAGAATTTTCTCAACTATTCCAATTGATTTTTCATTAGCTTTTTGTAACACCGAAATCATCTTGATTGATATCACACACCTGATCCTGATTTACTAACACTAATTCTTCCTTGATCACTCCTTTACTAACCATTTAATTAAATAATCCTTATTTAATTAATTCATTATAATTCCTTTATTGATTAAATAAATCATGTTATTTGATTAAATCATTATTAATTAATCATACTATTTTCTCTTTGATTAAATAAATCAATTTTATTTAATCTTAATGTTCTTCTTTTAAATAAATAAATCAGTTTATTTAATTAAATCCCATTCTCTTTCTTAATTAAATAAGCCCCCCTTATTTGATTAAATCTAACATCACCCTTTTTAATTAAATAAATCAAACTTTATTTAATTAAAATGTCCATTATTCATCTCATTTGATTTAAATAAATTTAAAAATCTAAATCAAGTGTTAAATCGGTTAATTTTCATTTAAGTTAATTAAATCCTAATTAACTCTAACACTAATCAATCAAATCCTCTAGATTTTGCAACTTACACAAGTAAATTAATTTAATTGATTTATTAAATCTTCAATTTTCATTCAAAAAGGCATCTTTTTTGGAATATTCTTTCAATTTGAAATCTCCATCCAAAGGGACTTGTCCTCCAACTTGACATTTATATCTCTTACAAGTCCTTTTTCTTGAGCCATGTGACATTAACTCCTCTTTCACATCTTCCTCCACAAACCATCTTTCAAAATTCAAATTTCCACCTAATTACATTTATTTGCACATTGACCAAAATGTGTTCCACCTCTCTTCAATAGCATGTTGACAAGTGGCACAGTGCTATTGAGTCAATTTTAATCCCACATTCTCCCTATTTCTCATTTCTCCATCCTTCTTTCCTATAAATGGAGGGTTCCTCTATTGATTTTGGATCCACAATTTTAGATCCACAATCTTAAGAATTTTGATCCACAACTTCAGGAAACATTACCATCTTCAAGTTTTGAGCAATCCCCATCCATATTTATCCATTTTCATCTATTTTTCATATTGTCATAACTAGGTTATGGAGAAATTTCACCAAAGAGCATCAAATCTTCACCATTGATCATCAAGCTTGCAAAATTTCACCAAGGAGCATCAAATCTTCACCATTGATCATCAAGTTTGCAAGGAATTGGGAAAGGGTCATTTTCTACATCAAAATGACACCAATTCTCCCATGGGATTGAGAATTTGATCATTTAAATAGGATTTAATAGCTTCTTTTATTGTAAGTTCTTCATATTATTTCTTATTTTCATGCTTCAAATGGATTTCATGGGAATGTTGTTTCTAACTTGCTTATTGGACTAATTGTGTGTTTGTTGTTTGTGTTTGTGCAGGTATAGGATCACCATTCACATTTTGGCGTTAGAAGGAGGGCGAATCTGAAGAATCTAACAAGTTTTTTTGAGAAATTCTGTCATTTTTTGTGTCTATAGGAAAACTGCACCGCTAATGGTCAAACTCTACCACTATCAGTCTAGCGGTGCCATATAGCGATGCTAAAAAACTCCAAATCGTGACGCTAAGTCATTCCCGCTGAGAAATTTGAATTCCAAACTACGATGCCAACCATCCAAACACTAAAATCTGTCGCTGGTCAAAGTAGCGCCGCATTTGCACTCACTGGTTTTTGTACAGTCTGTCGTTATTAGTCCCAGCGACGCTATATAGCGACGTTGACTTCCTTAAACTGTGCCATCATCATAGACTACGCCGTTGGAGTTGGGTAAAATGTAGTTTTCAAATTAATTTCAACATGTGTTTCTTCATTTTGATTCTTTTTGAATCCTAACTGGTTTCGGCCTCTGTTTCTGTAGTATTAACTAGTTTTTGTAGGTTGGCTTGATCAAAAGTGAAGAGAGGAAACAAAGACAAGAATTTCTCCATGGCATCATCATTTCATTGTATCAAGTGTTTTTAAACACTTTGGGGAAAAATTATAATCTCTTTTCTAAGGACTTTGTCATCTTCATGGTTTTTAGGACTCAATAATTTTTGTTTGGGCTTAAAAAGAATAAAACAAAGGAATTAAAAAGAATCATAAGCAATTTACTATATTTTGTTTTGGACTTAACAATTGAACAAAAAAATCTCATACTTCAAAGTCGGTGCTTAAAAATAACTCATATTCTTGCTTTTGAAGGATTAAAATGAACATGTGTCTTTTATGTTTTGTAATCCCTTATCCAAAGTAATATCATCTAAAAAGACACATGCGCTTCTCTCATGCCTCACGATGATCTTGAGAATCAAAAAGTTCTTTTGTGATATTAAGTTGTATAAGTGATTACCTCCACACTTCAATTTGGATTCTTAAAATTGAAAAAAATCTTGCTAGTGTGAGTGGAGTATATTGCGAGTGTTTTCTCTTTTTTTTTCAATAAAGATCGATCAAAATACAGATGTGCTTTTTTTATTTTGTTTATCCTTATAGGGCCTTCCTGGTGGGAAAAAGTAATCACCCCAAGGAATTACCCAACTAAGAACACGCTAAAGCCAAATGACTTCCAACTGGTATATAAGTGTGGGTACTTGAGGAAAGTTCAAGTATCACGAGGATTATTCTGACAAGAATAAAAACAATGGTCTCTTGCCGTATGAATGATCCCACACAAACAAAATTCTTATACTAGAACTTTTTGTTTAGAAGACCTAAATCCTTAAATCTATTTGTTGATGCAAGAACGGTCATTTTGAAGCCGTCCCACCTTTTTTTATGGTTCTAAGTAGAGATGAGAAGTATGTCATGGGAGATTCATGGGTATTGATGCTTGTCTGACCCGAGAAGTGTGTGTCGTGGAGAGGAGTCAGTGTGGTCATACATCTAATCATCCGCTAAGAGTAGGCATAGCTATATTTATCCAAGTGGGAACTCAACAAATATTGTCTCATTTTATCCTAGGATTGTGCATTACTTTGGAATCAAAATACTTTTCTTGGATCTAAAACACTTGAAAAAAAAACATTTTCCAAATCCTCTAAATTTCAAACCCTTTAGGAGGAACAAATACCTTTGAAAAATCTAAGTTCTCTTGCTTACCCTAGGGATTTCATCCTTAGAGGCTTCTAAGTATTTGGATTTATATCTCAATTTTCCCTCTAAAGTCAACATTAGGAAACTATGCTTTTGAACCCTTGATTTTCACATAATGGACCTTGTGGAATGAAAAAGAATTGAGGCATAGACATTCGGTTTAAAAATTAAGCAAGACATTGGATGTGGTAAAATCAATTCATTAATCAAGATGAAATCAATTGAACCCCACACATGTGCTTGTTTATCTTTTGTCTTAGGGTGTTTTGAGAAAACATTGATCTTTTGGTTTGAAGTACTTTTACGGTTCAAAAGCATGTTCTTCAAAACCTTGGTCTTGTAAAAAAGTCCCTCTTGGGTTCACTTAAGATCAAAACAACCAATCATTTCATCCATCTCAAACATCAATCAAATCCCATTTCACAAACAACCTTTGGAACTTTGGAAAAATCATTCATATTAGACTTTTGGTAAATCCTTCAATCAAAATCAAAATCACCTTGTTTGGTTAAGTGTGTGTGGATGAATCCTTCCTCATACACCTAGTTAAATTATCATCCTTGTGGAGAAGTTTATTCCAAGATAAAATACGACATCTTGGGGTATATAAGTCCATTATCCAAATCAAATCAAACCAAATCCAAATCAAAATAAAAATCCCAAAGTCTGACATTGAACCAAAATTCTTAAAAGTTCAAACACCCATATCATTCACCCCTTTCATTCTTCATCTCATCATTGGTCCTAAACACCTTAGAAGTTCACTTTTGCAATGAGGTCAAAACACAAGAAAAACATGAAATATAAACTTGATTCATACATCATGAGTAACCCAAGTCAATCAAAATATCAAAGCCTTGTACAATGCCAATTTATTATCAAAAGTCACATTTATACAATCCATACATAGGATCATTATCTCCTACAAACTTCAATGATACACCAAATGTGAATTTTCCTAATCTAAATTTTGGAACACAAAACCTCAATGATACAACAAATGTGAGTATTCCCACTGTAAGGTTTTGAACAACTTTTCCTATGGTAGATTTAAATCAAAGTCAAAACTTAAAAATCTATCAACCAAACAATCAATGCATGAGTCTTCTTCCAAACAACATTATCCCACCAAATCCATGCATGCCAAATGTGACTATCAAATACAAGCTTACCAAACATGAACATATTGAATCCACACTTGGTGAAATTTGGGATATATATGTATGTGAATAACACCAATATTTTTCAAAGTCCAAACAATATGTTAGCAACTCCATGTATTGATCCAAGTCAAGGTAACACCATGCAAAATCAAAGTTACCTAAATCAAGGCAATGCAAATTCCCAACCACAGTAATGTTCAATTTCAACCTATAATGAAAAATCTAAACATCATCCCAAATCAGAACATTGTCCAGAACCAATTTGTCTATGATTCCATACAAAAATCACAAGTATACATTCCAAATATGCTTGAACAAAAACCAAGTCAACTATATCAAGGGTATCAAGATTAAATTTTGCTAGATCAAATTGCTACACTTACCAAAATAGTTGATTCATTGCACCAAGAAACATCTCCATGTCATCAAATCATTGAGTTGTGTCCACAACCACATCAAGAACAATATCGCCAATGTCAAGAGGTTGGATATCAAGATCAACAACAAACCCAATCACCCCATATCGAAGATCAGTCATCACATCTCCAAGATCAATCACAACTATCCATCAATGAGTACCTTGAAAATGTTTCTACCTCATCCTATGATCAAATCAACATATATCAAGAGTCACTTTTTAATCATGATCAAAACCCCCGCAACAATACCCAAAAGTGATCCAATTCAAGAAATGTTAACATCATTTGATCCTATGGTTGAAAATAGTGACAATCTCTCCACCACAACTGTTGAGGACAATGATCAAGATCTATCCAAGATCCATCCACCAATGATCATGTTGACAATGTCTTTACATTACCTCATGATTTAGATGACATATCTCAAGAATTTATTCCAAAGCATAATCATCATCTTTCACCAAAGTCTAGCAATGGTCCTTTCCAAGACATTGAAATCCTTCAACCTCATGGTTACAAATATTGAGAGAATCCTCAACTCAAAAATTGATCCAAATCCACTCAAAGATCAACAAGATATTGAGCCACTTCCCATGCCTAATGACGATGTCCAAGAACCCTTTGTAAGCAATCCATCCTATGAAATTGACCCATGCCAAGAACTTGATCCAAAGGATGTCAAAATCCTTTCAAAATCAGTCAAGATTAGGAATTTGTATATCCAAGATACTACAATGATATAATGGACACTCTCCAATCTATACAAGATATCACAAATGATGATCATATCCATATAAAACATATTCTTCCACCTACCCATGAGATTCTTTCTTTGGATGGACATGTAGATGATCTTCATTCAAAACAAGAGTCTCATACTCTTGATATCATTACCAAGGAACAAGAGTCTCCTACTCTTAACATTTGTACACATGATCAGCATATGGAAACATCTAGAGACATATCAGAAAGGGGTCATGAAGAAGGCTCCTACAGAATGGTGAATCAGAAACATCCTGTGAAGGCATATCAAAAATGAATCATGAGGAATACTTTTATGTGTATAGTGAATCACCAACACCTCTTGAAGAAGCATTGAAATTTAATATTTCACAAGATCAAGCCAAAGATATCAATCAGCAAGTCATCCCACATATAGAGGATCCTATCACTTATAAAGTTGGATCACTTACCTTTTTTAGGGAAAACTGTTTTATCAATGAAGAAACTATCACCTTTGAAGATCCATGATAGAGCAAAGAAGGATTAACACCTTGTTACCAAGTTAAATCATATCCTATTACAAGTAATTTTTTTTAATGAATGAATTATCAAGGCAGAGGATTAGGCCTACATGAACAAGGAATCCTAGAACCATTGCAGATTATTGGTAATCCTAAGCATCAAGGTCTGGGTTATTTGACAACTAAGGGATCTAAACATATTAGTGATATTTCCACAATATTGGGGGCAACTTTGTCTCAAGCAAATGTCAACATAGGGAGCACGAAGAATCCTTATGATGAAACCAATGCCAATACTACAACCTGCCACTTCATGAATCTTCATCCACCCATCACCCCATCTAAAAATTGGGACCAACATCAAAAGGAAGATTTGAATCAAAGCATGAAGAATGTTATGAAGGAAAAAGAAGCTGAGAAGCATAATAGACAAATGAATTACACATGGATACCAAAGAATACAAAGAAATATTATCCCTATCAAAATCCATTAGTCAAAGAAACTATGGGGAAAAATAAAAAAAGGGAAAAGTATCCATCGAAGATGTCTATAAAAAAAAAAAGGCTTCCCAAGTGATGTATAAAGTATATCAAGCAGTTGGACCTAATTCCATGCACACTTTCATATCCACCCATCATTACTCATATTCCCAAGTTTGGAGAGTCAAAGGTTTCAAACTATCAAACAATCCATCTTTTATTCCTAATAATACACGACCATCCCCCCCTCCATGCATGATATCTAATTCTCACATTGACCATGTATTGGCAGCAACCCTTCATCATAAGGATTCAAAAGGCATTCTATCGTGATGTACACACAAAGATAAAGTTAACCTTGGTATCACTAAAGAAAAATAAGAATCTCAAAAGTTGCATTCAAGTGCACGTATCTTGGTAAAACAACTTCTTCAAGCAGGATATCAGTGAAACATAATGATAGAGGCATCTACATCAACAACCCCAGGTGGTTCATCATAACCATACATCTTTCAAAAAAATAAAAAAATAAAAAAATCATGAAAATAGTAAAAATAAAAATTGTCCTCCAATGAAAACCACTATGGTGGCACTTTGGATAGGTACCATGATGAAAACTTGGAAAATAGGCATCATGTGTAGAATCGAGCATCTGTGTGTGCCACTTTAGATGAAAGCATCTTATCACATCCATAATAAATCCAACATTCCATCCATAATAAATCCATTCATCCATGAACCATTTATCTAATCCATTTTCATATATCTGCATCCATCTTCCAAATTATGTTGATCTTAACAAAGTTTGGTGTACACTTTACACTTGCTAAAGGTAAACATTTTGACATGGGTCATTTTTGTTGATCTTATCCTACCTAATATTATATAAGCCATAAAGCATTGTCCAAATGAGCATCTTCTGTTCTAACACCTTATCTTATCACAAGATAATCCTTGGCATCCTTTGCATGCATACCATATCCATCCATCCACACACCTATCCATGCATCCACCCATGGAATTCCATACATTGCTAGACACTAGGGGCAAATATTTACATCTTGCTTTGAGAATAAATCTAGATCTATATCCTCCAACTTATGTGGTGATCTGAACATTGGAAAATAAAAAATCAAATTGGTCAAAACATTTGTGAGCCAAAAGCCAAATCACTAGCCCATGGCATATTTTAACAAGAAGATGTTCCTTATCAAAAATTATCTTTCATCGAACATCAATCCAAACAATCAATATCAGTTGCATCTAACATGCACTTCAACATCACATCAAAACATTCAAAATAAATTTTGTTCCAAATCAAGCTTCAAAATCCTGATCAATCAAATCAAATCAATCCATCATCATCTCAAGATATCCTTCCCAATCCTCGTGTTGCTTAACACTATCCTTGCATTGTTGTGTATCCTCAACAATGTTATCATCATCAATCCATCAATCTAATCAATCAACCCTAGCTTGGTTTTCAACAAAATCTTAAAACAAAGCACTGATATCATCACATATCCATATCCAAATCATCAAAATCACGTGAAAATCCAAAAACATCCAAAACATATCAAAATCCAAAAATAGGTCAAAAAGTCAAAAAAATGTCAAAAAAAGATGGTATCTGAACTACGCCATCTCAGAGCTTAAACATAGGCAAGGCTAATCCTTAATCGGCCCCTGAGACACAAAATCCAAAAAAAATCATAAAATCTCATAAAATACCAAAACATTGGAAAATTTGAAAATCAAAACATCTTTGTAAAACATCTCAAAAAATCCCAAAATAGCCTCAAAACATTTAAAAATACCAAAAAAATTCAAAAAACCTAAAAAAGGTGCATCCATCCCATTTCAACATTCACCTACAATAAATATCTGCTCATAATAAATCATCGTCACCTTCACCCTTTGGAAAAACAATAAAAAGAAAGCTTAGTAGTCAAAAGTATGTTCTCAAATGTCAGTGTCTTAAGTCTAGGTTAGTAGGTAAGCAAGTTAGTCAACTCTAGGTATCAATAGCCTATCATCCAATCAATCTCACCATCATCTGATAACATCATGTCCTAGGATGCATCCTTCCTACAATGGGCATCAACATCATGCGTCACTGTAGTTTAGTCTTGGCTAGTGGTATGAAGAACATTAGCTTGTTTGTTCACTTGATCTTTTCTTTGATTTATATTATTACACTCATTCCAATGACCTCTCGATGATGTCTAATCAGAAAGATTTAGAGAGAAAGGAATGGGGCAACGATCATTATCCTTTTATTTGCTATGCTTGTTGGATATTCTTGTAATATAAATTTGGTCATGCATACTTTTTTTGGTTTGTAGGGAAGGTGTTTTAGGTGTCTTGTTGACCACATAGGAAGACTTGCCTTTCTATATTTTGGTTTGAGATATTTGAAATATTTGAACTACATTTTTAATAAAGTTTCGTATGCCAGGTGTGAACAAGAGTACTCCTACCTGATTGTCGAGTCAAAGTCCATCACACTAGGTGCAATGCCATCCTAGTTTTTATACTTTGATGCATCATACCTAGGTGTGTTATCAAACATAAGGTAAATAAGCCCTTTTAAAATCCCAATTCCTAATAAGCAATACATCATCATCCATCATCATCTCTAATAAAGTCTCATAGGTCATGGACTTGTTGGATCCTTTTTCATCATCTTATTTCTTTTATCCTCTTTAACGCTAACATGGTATCATGTCATCCACAAACCGTTTGCATCCTACATATTCATACATATCATCATAATAGAAAACATCATCCATCTCACATGCATTGCATAATCATTTAAGTTGTTTAGGATAATATAGATTTTTTATTCTAAGCATCTTAAAACTATCTCATTTGCATCATCATTATAACCATCCATATGTCCATCTTGAACCTCTTTGTCATGAGATCGACCCTCAAAATGAACTTTTCGTTTGATCTCTCGAGGGGGAAGTGTACCAGTGTACTTCTTTCCATTGGGGCATCCAAAAAATATAAATTTTTTAAAACTTTTGATCTCGCAAGTATTATTCTTTGAACCAATTCTACAGGTACATTGCTTCAAAGAGGGGAAAAATGTAAACACTAAAATCATCCTTATTGATATTATGCACCTGATCCTGATTTAATAACACCAGTTCTTCCTTGATCACTCCTTTACTAACTAGTTAATTAAATAATCCTTATTTAATTAATTCATCATAATTCCTCTTTTGATTAAATAAATCATGTTATTTGATTAAATCATTATTCTCTTTTAATTAAATAAATCATTTTATTTAATTAATCCTAATATTTCCTCTTTGATTAAATAAATCAAATTTATTTAATCATAATGTTCCTCTTTTAATTAAATAAATCAATTTATTTAATTAAATCCTATTCCTTTTCTTAATTAAATAAGCCCTCCTTATTTGATTAAATCTAACATCACTCCTTTTAATTAAATAAATCAAATTTTATTTAATTAAAATATCCATTACTCCTCTCATTTGATTTAAATAAATCTAAAAATCTAAATCAAATGTCAAATCAACTAATTTCCATCTAAGTTAATTAAATCATAATTAACTCTAACACTAATCCATCAAATCCTCTAGATTTTGCAACTTGCACAAGTAAATTAATTTAATTGATTTATTAAATCCTCAATTTTCATTCAAAAGGGCATCTTTTTTGGAATATTCCTTCATTTTGAAATCTCCCTCCAAAGAGACTTGTCCTCCAACTTGGCATTTATATCTCTTACAAGTCATTTTTCTTGAGCCAAGTGGCATTAACTCCTCTTTCACATCTTCCTCCACAAGCCATCTTTCAAAATCCAAATTTCCACCTGATTGCATTTATTTGCACATTTACCAAGATGTGCTCCACCTCTCTTCAATAGCATGTTGACAAGTGGCACAGTGACTGGGTCAAGTTTAATCCCACATTCTCCCTATTTCTCATTTATCCATCCTTCTTTCCTGTAAATGGAGGGTTCCTCTATTGATTTTGGATCCAATACCTTAGGAATTTTGATCCACAACTTCAGGCAACATTACCATCTTCATGTTTTGAGCAATCTCCATCCATATTTATCCATTTTCATATTGTCATAGCTAGGTTATGGAGAAATTTCACCAAGGAGCATCAAATCTTCACCATTGATCATCAAGCTTGCAAGGAATTGGGAAAGGGCCATTTTCCACATCAAAATGACACCAATTCCCCCATGGGATTGAGAGTTTGATCATTTGAATAGGATTTAATAGCTTCTTTTATTGTGCTCTTCATATTATTTCTTATTTTCATGCTTCAAATGGATTTCATGGGGAATGTTGTTTCTAACTTGCATATTGGACTAATTGTGTGTTTGTTCTTTGTGTTTGTGCAGGTCTAGTATCACCATTCACACTTTTTATAAATAAAATTAACCTTCCGACACCTTAATTAATTTAAAAAATTACTTTAAAGCATTTCCTTTAAAAGAAATCATAACAATATAATATAATAGATATTCAATCCATACACAAAAAGGTAAAATCGTTTACCCTCAATACTTATAGATTATAACTAATTATGAAATCAAACTTATAATATTATGTTCATTTACCTTATTATTATTATTTATTCATTTTATTATTACACTATAAATGTATATTATTATAAAATATGATTAACTATTTATATATACTTATATATTTATTTATCAAATTATACCCCCAACTTATTTTAATTACCAAAGGTATATTATCAGACAAATTAAACCAAATGCCCAAAACAATCATCTGACCACTACCCCGGGTCAACATGCAAAAACCTCAAACAACATAGACTGACCAAACTAACAAAAATGACAAGATAACAAACCGGTTACTCATCCTCTTCAAGGATGATGGCTAGGATAGGGGACCAAGCCTTACCTCCTGATCAACTGATTCATTGGGTTCAAGGCACGCTTAGACCTACTAATCTAGGTGGAGACGTAGCATAGTACCTGTTCACTCAAGCATACAAGTTTTTGCACATATTCATAACGGTTGAAGTACTAGGAAATGAACTCTAGCAATCATATCTCATTCTCGTATGTCCCCCATACGTCCAATGATACAATGTTGCCCTTTCCACCTATCTTAACAACATACTATTGCATCACCTCATTATCCAAATAAATATCTGCATAGCGATAAGAATAACATAACAATATGCATCATACCCATAAAAGTACCATTAGAAGCTCATGTTCCATCTTGATCTTCAGGTTCCTTAGCCAAACTACCTACACATCCATGGTGAGAATGGAGGGGCACTACATGGAAGTAGGAACCATGCAATATTATGAAGCAACAAAGAATAAGAGCACCAAAATCTAATGTCTTCTCCTTCTATTAACTTCAAAGTGTGTTTACAAAAATTCTAGACCCAATCTCAAAATGAGGGAGAACCTCATATTTATAGAGTTTCATTACAACTTAGGGTTCTAGATTAACCCAAAATCAATGGCCAAGATTAAACATGCTAGGTGCCTACCTAGGTCGGCCAAAATAGGTTGGTCTTCTTACTTTAAATGATTTTACATTTTTTAAATAATAAAATAGTTAGATTGAAAACTCGAGGCAGTCCAACAAAATTCAAGGCAAGTCGTCCCCATCAGAAGATCACCCCATTTTCCACTTCTTTGAATATTCTTGAATTATATGCACAATAGAATTTAATGCCTCTTGGCTCGGCATGGGAATTACTTGGACCTTGTATGACATTGATGCCACCTTATCCTCAAAAACCTTTAGCACCTTGGTCCAATCCTATTGGGATTCTTGGAATCTATGAATAAAGCTAATATACATTGCTACATCTTCTAGATGATTTTTAGTAACTAAACCATCAGCTACATGAGTGAAGCTATCTTGCCACCACTATTTTAATATATCAATTTTAACATACTCGGAAATTTTATTTCTATTCATGGCCTCCAAAAATAGAACACAACATCCAAAAATTTCATGTAAATCCTTATCAACATTTTCATAATCTATTAATGCCTTATCCAGAATTTCCCTTTTGAACTTAAAATAATGTAGCCAAGACTCAAGATCAATGACCTTATCCTTAGCAATTATTTTCTCTTTTACCAAAATTTATTGTGGAGTATCCACCAATGTACCCAATATCACTACAACTTTATCATATATAGTCTTGTACACTATAATTATTTGCTACACTTTATTTGAACAAGTTGAAAATCTATCATACAACTACACTATTTCATCCAGAATGGGGATTCCTTTTTCAAACACGCTAGAAATCCATTTTTGAGAAACTTGGGTAGAGGATTACATCTTACCCAACTCATCATTGGCTTCCTTTGAAAGTACCCTTGGCTATTTAGAAGGACCAAAATCTATTTGAAGTGGACTCACCAAATGTTTGATGTAACTTTGCAATTCCTCCAGGTGTGCCTTTAGCTACTCCTTGGCCTTCACTTCTTTCTTGAGCCTCTGTATAATAGTTTCTACTAACTCCCTTAGCTCGTGGACTTCCTGCTTCTTTGAAGTAGGGCCCATGTTTATTGTAGTGACATCATAATCCTCGGGAAAAATTTCTCCCTTTTCTTTATCTATAGTTGAGGTGGCAATGTGCATAACCCGATTATTATAATCATCCTTAACAATTTTCATGTAAGTTTGTGCCCTCTTCTTCTCCTTGGGCTAATTCATTGTAGCTAAAAAATAACCCCAATTGGGAGTGACTATATCTAAAATAGGTTTGACTTGTAGCTATTCTTTCAACCATTCAAGAGCAGTGGATCTTTCTATATTTGTATCTTCCTCTTGTTTTTTCCTCTAGTGGCTCTTGAATGTCCTTCTCTTTATCCAAATTTTCCTTATCCTGCTCTTCTTCCTATTTTTCCTTTTGCATTTCATTTTGTTTTTGAGGATTGTCTTGATATTGTTGTTGTTGCTATTCATCATTTTCTACGTTTACAAATCATGCAATTGTTCCTCATGTCCCACATAAGTATATTCAAAAACATCCTTCTCTTGTTCAATATTGACTTAGATGTGATAGGTGTAATTGAATCTACAGGCTGCTCATCATCATGCTACTCCATACCAACCTCTTCTTGTTGCAACTCTTCCTTATGTTGCTCAAGAGTTGTGTCAGTGGTCTTTTCCATTGTAGTTGAATCCTTGTAGCTTCTTCAAGTTATACAAATTTTTGTATATTTTTCAAGTGGGGAAATGGAATCCCATTCCTTGGAGAAGCCTTTCTTTGATAGAAAACTTGGGGCTTATACTTGGAACTTTCTACATTGATGGCTTCTTCTTTTGTAATACCTTTTGTTTCTAGAGCTTGTGCTTCTTCAAAGTGTTCCTCAGAAGGGATTTCCTCTTCCTGAGTTGCTTGTTCCTTTTGGGAAGAAGGATGAGCTAGGTTTGCTGAGGAGGATGCATTTTCTTCAATCTTCCCCTTGTAATCCTTCATTTGGATTTTTCCTCAATAGGCGATTTTGGTGTTTTTATCTTCTTCTCTATGGGTTTTCTTTCAACAACATCTGGCCTATTCTTCTTTTTCTCTTTAGCCCATTTGATAAATAATGGTTCTTCTTCTAAATCCTCCTCCTCAATTGCATGAAATTCAACTTCTTTCTTGGGCTCTTCCTCAGAGGATTTGGATTCAAGATCCCCCATTAAGTCATAAGAGAACTTAACCTAGACAACCTTAAAAATCATTATTTTGTGATTAGGACATAACCTCATCTAACTCAGTACCTCCTCTTCAACCCAAGCAATGGGAGGGACTGGTTTATTTTCTATTTCCATATAATTATGATATCGAAATAAATCCCCATCATCATCTACTTGATTAGGGATATCTACAAGCCTATACAATCTAATCATTTCAATGGATAGCCTTGAGTACCTTTTCCTTAGAATTTCAACTTCATCCCTGTAGTTTTCCCAATAGTCCTCAATGTGGGGCTTGTGTCTATATGACCTATTAGTAGCTTTCCTTGCTACCCCATGTGGATCAAAGTTTCTTCTTTCTGTATCCATTTGTAGATGAAATAACTCCATCTCAACTTCTAAATTTTGTGCACTGAAAATGGTAGGACAAGCCTCCCAAGCATCTATTGACACCTAGAATTCACCTCCTATCCCTATCTTATGTATACCTTTTAACACTTTATCAAAGGCAACCAACTGCTTTGTAACCTCCCATGTCACCATTTTGTTGATTGGGAATCTTGGAAGTCTATAGGTCTCGAGAGGGCAGCCCTAAATTCCAATGTAAGTAAACTTATGAAACTAGATGAACCATGAGGCATACTTCTTTACAAACTCCATGGAATCAGGTGATAGCTTGATACACAAAGCCTCATGTAGTGTTCTAGTAATATACATTGAAAAAGAATCACTAAATCTCTTGTAGTGAGAGGTGTTGGATAAGTGCAGTTGTGGATAGTACATTGTGAGGCTACACGAAATCCCATGAAGAATCATTTTTGACAGAGATTCGTTGTTCACTTCTTCTTTGTGGACATCTTTGTAGCATTCCTTAGGAACCCAGTTGAACTTCAGTTTTGCATACCATTTGGAAATAGATGGACAGACCGAGAGGGTCAACCAGGTGCTGGAGGACATGCTTTGTATGTACGTCATGGATCAATAGTCTCGTTGGGAAGATTATTTGCATCTAGCTAAGTTTTCTTACAATAACGGTTACCATAGTTCGATCAGGATGCCACCGTTCCAAGCATTGCATGGTCATCCGTGTAGGACTCCTTTGAGTTGAGAATGTCCCGAGGATAGGTTTCTTCCTGGGCTAGAGATGTTATAGGATATGGAACAACAAGTTGTTTGCATTAGATAACACTTGGTAGCATCTCAGGATAGGAAAAAGATGTATGTCGATGCACATAGGGTCGACCGTCAATTTTTAGTTGGTGATTGGGTGTTTCTTCGAGTGCATCCATGAAAGAGCCCCATCCATTATAGGAAAGGATCTAAGTTGGCACCTCGTTTTTGGGTCCATTTGAGGTTCTAAAGAGAATTGGACCCGCTGCTTACCGCTTAGCCTTGCCACCCAGTCAATTGTGCATACATGATGCGTTTCACATTTCTATACTTAGGCCTTATTATCCTGATATATCTCATGTACTGGATTGGAATGCATTACAAGTAGAGGATGGGCAGCTCGCATTGGAACCCATGGTCGTTCTTCAGCACAAGTGGCTCGTTCTCAGGGGTAGAGAAATTGATTAGGTGCAGGTCCAATGGGACCCTAATGATGAGTCATCAGCGACATGGGAGGATGCATCCCACATTTGAGAGTCTTTTCCCTATTTGTTTTTTGGCTTCCAGGAGTAAGCCTAGTTCTAGGGGGGAGGATGTAGTGTGTCTCGCATTACTGTTATTCTCATGGTACTTTTTTGTGTGTCGTTGATAGTATTTGGATACTGTTTATTTTTTGATGCATTCTTGAGACTTTGATTGGTGACTTTTTCACCATGTTGTTTGGTTGGTGGACAACTTTGCTTGTTAGAATTGGTTTTTTATCACACTGCTACTATTTTTTATGATGTGTGGACATATGTGTGTTCGATGTTATGCTTATGTTGTTGTTTACTTATTGTTTAATGATGATTTTTTTTAGAATATGGTTGTTGTTTGAGGTTTGGGTGAGAGAGACGGTGTTGCATCGCTCATCCATGAGTTCGTTACTTCACTACAATTCTCTCTCACGGTATGTTTGACATTGAATATATATATGTTGATTCAACACTTGGTTTGATGTTGGACTATAGGTATTGGGTACCGACTCCACCTGCACCATCAGGTATGAGCGTGCCCAACATACCTAATGTATATGATGTGGTTTAGGGAGTTGACAAGAAAGTATTCCCATCTGTGTCCGTCACCCCATTTTTGTTTGACGATGTTGTCCGTCTGTACGCCATTTTGTAATCATATCATTTGTTTCATGTTGTCTGTTTTAAGTGTTAAACTAGTAATGTGTTATTTGTTTGGTTTTGATACATTATTATTATTGTTTATTAATTAATTAAATTTAATGATGGTTATTATTATTGTTGGAATCAATTTAATTAAAGCATTAAATTTTATTATTAATGTGATTTGTAAAAATGTCAAGTATTTAATTTAATATTAAATTAGATTGTAAATTTAAGGTTTTTAGATTTAAATGATTATTGTATTTTAATTGTTGATATTAAATACTTTAATTAAAGATGGAATAATATTTTTATGGTAGTATTTTTAATTTTTAAATTAGTGCCTTGATAATATTGTTTATTTAATCATCATTATGGATTTAATTGAAAAGGGAAATTATGTCATATTGCCTAATTTGAAAGTTGGAAAAATGAAATAAAATAAAGCAGCTATTTGCATGTGTAGTTCTAATTGGAAATAAGTGGGCAAATTTCTAATTCTTGTGTTCTCAAGATTTTATATCCGATTTTTTTTTTGGAAAATATGGGGGAATTTCTTTAATGGTAATTGATTCTACAAGAATGCTCATTCTGCAAAATCATTCTTTTGTCATTCAAAAAAAAAGGATAGGAAAGTAGCTTTGTGATGTAAAATTTTGTTTCTCAAAAATTGATATTGTAGAAGTAGTTTTTAAAAAAAAAATTTATGGAGGAATAAAGCTTGATTGGAAACGCTTGATTCGGTATTCCATCTTTGATTGTGGAACAAGCGAAGGACTTCAAGTAGCATCAAATAATTCCATTAATCTCTATTTAAAAAGAAAAATATATGTAATCGAATTGTTTGTTTTCAAAATCTTCGTGTAAAGGATGTTAATTTCATTGTGAATTGAATTTATTTCGATCTGTCCAATTTGGGATCGGTATGTTTTATTTTGGATTTAGAATGTTGTTTGCATTTTGGCTTTCCCCAATTGTTTGTATTTTGGATTGCTTATTTTCTCTATCTCCAAATTTTGATTCTTTCTTTTGGTGTTGGGTTTTTCTATTGAGAAAAGTATCTTCAAGAAATTTTGTGCATATCTTGTTAAATGGAGTTCCCTAGTCGCGTCCCTATAGGAATACTACACACCTTGTCTTGCATCTATGGACATCCATATCCTATTCCCTTACTCCCAGGTTGGCACTCACTAGGAGGATGTTGGTAAAGGTTGTGAAATTTGGCTTTGCAACAACCAATTGCATTTGCTTGGAAGTATTTTATAGCATAATCAAACTTAACCCTTGATTGTTCTGCATTCAAAAAAGAAAATCTGTTAAGTGTTTTTATTTTGTGCGAATGTATTCATTTGAGTTGGGGTGGGGTTTTCAATTCTTGTAGGTGAGAGCGCGGCTGAATGAAAACTCCTTTTATGTGCCCAACGCCATGGTTAAACCACTCCATCCTCTACACTTTTTGTAGTGAGAATTTTTACCTATATTGATCGGCTTAACTTTGAACACCATGTCGTTTTGAAATCCCTCATGGAAAAATGATGTTTGAGGAAAAATCATGCCCTGGGATCTGTAGATGCTTGTGATAGGGGGACGTCATAAGGAAATCACCCCTTCAGCCTGGCCAAATCATGCCATACCTTCTCCTATCGCCTTCCTGGTTCGGATTTGTACCTTCATCTTCCCTGAGATTGTTAAATTATTTTATTTCTTTTTGATATTTGTATATATGTGAACATATAAACTCGAGAGGATATTGCTTTATGAAAATGGTTAGATAGTCGAATCATCTACTTTTGTAAATCGGATTACTACCTGTAGCCAGTCTATGACAGAATAAATTACTTCCGAAATTTGAATATATAGGAAATACATTTATATTTGTAATCTTATTATGATATGTTTTGTGTGGTTTCCATGCTTTGCTTGAAAACAATTAAATGTATTATCAACATTTATAGTTCTGACTTGTGACAACGGTATCTTAGATTTAAATATGATGATAAAAAATACATATTTTTTTATATTTATATATATGTATATATATATATTTATATATGTATGTGTGTAAATATATGCATATTAAGAATTGCATTTAAAGCAATTTGTTTATGATAACTCATGTATTTCACTATTATAGAATATAATTATTGTAAATTAAAAAAATTGATATTTGAAATCAATATATATATATATGAATATTTGTAGTTAAAATACAGGTGTTTTATTTCTGGAATAAGATAAAGGAATAAGGTGTATTTTATAATTGTTGTTTTTAAAACATAACAGTGATATTGAAATAATTGAATTATTATGTTGTAGTCAATAGGATTATTCAAAAGAATACAGGATATGCTAAATGAAATAGTGAATAATTACTACCCATGCACTCTTTTGATTAATTTTATATGGAAATTAATTGTTCGTTCATTTAAATGGTGTAATTTTATTCATGCACTAGAGTTAGTTGTTAAACTTGTTATTATTTTTATTAGAGAAATGTATCTTTCGAAATGCATTTACTCGATGAATGTGATTTTTCCGTTGTGAACTAGGTGTTCAAAAGAAGTGTTTAATGATGTTTAGTATGGGTGGTTTATCTTTGTGTTGACTTTGAGTCACGTGAACCCGATCCTTTTTACTCGATCTTGGGTAGATTTTTTAGTTACTTCCAGAGGCTAGGGAACTTGTTTCATTTGGGCACTATGCTGATTCAGTACATCTGTGACTTAAGTGTTTCTCTTGTTGGGTGATACCTCCCTTGTTCTTGTTTCATGTTATGATTTGTGTTTGCGAGATGGAACATGCCTCGTGTGTTGTGTGTAATGAACACCTTTGACTTTTATGTGAGATGAGGTACACCCTTTGCTTGATTTTGGTTTTGGGTAACCGTAGGGAGAGTGTCTCTTCATGGGGGCCGATGGACAAAGGGGTTGTCAAGATAACCCATAGAAGAGTTTCCTAAACAAGTGATAACCTAATTAAAGAACTAGTGGGCTTGGGTAGTATTACACTAAACAAGATTAATTATGTTCCTCACCCATCTCGTTAGTGCTTCCTTAGGAAAATGATGGGATGAGAAGACTTGGTTGGTAAAATAATTTCCTTTTCCTCACAAAAGGTAAATGGTTATGCATGAGTCACCCTATGGAGCGGTGCCTTGAGATAGGCAGTCAGGATAACCATAGATGGAGGTGGAACCTTATGATAGGTTGTCTGGATAATCCATGTTAGGCCATGCGATGACACTCTCCTACTATACCCATATATCTTCCCTTGCTTTGGTTGTCTCTGGGAGTGTTGCCATTTTTGTTTAATGTTGTTACGTGTTGGGTTGTGTTAGCCTTATCTATTTGGCCTTGTTAGGATGTGGGTCCTTCCTTGTCAGCTCCTAGCATGGGGGGCGGGCCTGCGGGTCCACAAGGTCGGGTGGAACATGCTACACACCCTATTGGGTTCCTAGGTTGCGTTTATGATGCAGAAGCAAATGAAGAGCTTCAGTTGATGGAAGACTATTCCATGTTTTGTACCTTTTTCTTCATGGATGTATTAATTTTCTACTTGATGTAATCTTCCCGTTGATATAAGGGAAGCAATTTGTAATGTATTATTGTATCCATGATGTGTTGTATCTATGGAAATATGCTCCACAATTGTAAATTTGAACTATTATTTGAAATGTAATAAAATGATGTATGTTTCTTTTTCATCTTTATTGATCATGGATGGTTGTATTTTATCATTATGTCATCTTGTGAATGTAAAATTCTATCGCTATTTATTTGTAAATTAGTTTAATGTTGTTATTAGTCGAGAATGTTTTAAATTAATACAACCATGTAACCCCATGAGACTAGCTAGATGTCATTATGTGATTATCCTATAGTTATTTGATTGTTTAATTAATGGTTATTGCATAGATGTTACCTTTAAAAAAAATTGTTATGTTTTTGATTAAGTTGGTTGTTGTCCTGTGAGGTTTGTGTGGCGGGGTGTTACAACTTGGTATCAAAGCTAGGTTATTAACACTGGGTACTCTAGGTTAAGTGAGCCCATTATGTTAACCTTTTGCGTAACTTTGAACTTATGTGTTTCCCCTCTTTTGTTGCACAAAATCATGCCTAGGGGTTGGGGATGTGGCCATGGATGAGGCTGTGGTGGTGGTTGTGGAGATGGCCACTATAACTCATTGCCTCAGAGTTCCCATGAATCTGATCAGGAGGAACAACGGGGTTCCCAGAATATCCCTGCAGGTGGGGGCCTGAATTCGGAGCAGTCGAGACTTGGAGGTGAGAAGTTGCAATAGTTGTTGGAAGAGGTTCTTGGCTGGTTGGGTCCTAGGTAGGAGAAGCAGCGGGTGGTCAGAGAGAGAGAGATCATCGAGGAGGAAAGAAATACCAACAAATCAGGATGTTGTGGTCGCAAGTCATATGAGAGACCTTCTCAGGGTTTGTCCTCCCAAATTTAACGGTTCTAGGGGAGGATTGGAGGCAAAAACTTGGATTATTGATCTGGATCGATGCTTTGTTATGCATCCCTATGTAAGAAATACTAGTGCAAGGTGAGCCATCATGCACCTTAGAGGATTTGCATCCACATGGTGGCGACTGGAAGAGCAGAAACTACATCTTGACATCGGTTCAGTGACTTGGGAATTGTTTTTGGAGAGGTTCAAAGCCCGTTTCTTATCTGATCACTGGAGATAATACTGTGCAGATGAATTTCATGAGTTGGGATATTTGGAAATTTTTGTTAAGCAATACGAGCGCCATTTCTATGAGCTTAAGTAGTACGTCGGGATTGGTAATGATGAGGCTATGCTATTGCAACATTTTGTCAGGGGCCTGAATGCCTAAATCAGTGGTGGAGTTTGGGTCTTTGAGTCGAAGACTATGGAGGTAGCTATGAAGAAGGCTTGTCTTGTGGAAGGAAATTTGACCATGGAATTAGGAGGCCACATAGGAGTTCATATTGGTAGTGCACCTATTTCTAGTTTTGGTTCTCGAGGTGGGCAGTCTTAGGCTGTAGGCCCTTATAGGGGTCAATCCGTGCCTACTAAGGATGGACAAGAACATCAACAATAGTAGTTCTAGTCAAAGCATAAGACTTCTCAATCTCAGTAGGGTGGAAGACCTCAGTCTAGGAAGAACTGTAGTTGGTAGAGAGTGCAGCATGACCGTTATGAGCAGCCGACATAGAGTACGCAGTCTACACCTAGCCAATGTAGCTATCAACAGTCTAATGCTCTGTCGAGTGTCAAAGTTTTTGACCATGGTTCAAGTTGTTTCAATTGCGGTTAGTAGGTACATATTTCCAGACAGTGTCCATAGAGGATCACTGCAGGGTTTAGCCAAAGGCCAGTGGTGTCAGAGCAAACGGTGGGAGATGCTGGCAGATCACACTGGATTTTCACAGTGGTTGAAAACCACCAGGATGATCATCAAGGTACTATGGTGGAGGAATTAGGTGTGTTACAAGGCACTCATATTTCTATACTCTTTGATTTTGGTGCGTTAGATTCATTTATTTTCCCTTCAGTAGTTAAGCGCTATAGACTAATGGCGGAAAAGCAAGGTGTTAAGTGGTGAGTGGAATTGGCCTCTGGGGTGAAGGTGTCGGTAGAATCCCTGGTTCCGGGATGTAGGTTGGAAATTGGGTTGGTTGTGACTTCGATGGATCTTTAAATTCTTCCCCTTGAATCCTATGATGTTGTTTTGGGGATGGATTGGCTAAGTGCTCACTGAGTGATAATTGACTATCATCATAAGTCTGTACATTTTCTAGATGAATCCAGAGGAGAGGTTGAGATTATTGGCATACAAAGATCTATCTCCTTACAAATGATTTCCACAATACAACTAGAGATGTTTTTCTATCAGGTATGTCAGTTGTTTGTGGTCATGGTCAATGACCTGGATACAAAGGAGGGTTGAGAGGTGATTATAGACTATTATCGTCTCCTTAAGGAGTTTTTCGATGTGTTTTCGAGTGAGATTTCGGGGATGCCACCAAAGCGTGACATCAACTTCAGAATTGATCTTGTACCTGGAGCTGAGCCTATCTCTAAGGCTCCATATAGGATGCCAAATCAAGAGCTTTAGGAGCTTCATTTGTAGTTGGAATAATTCCTTACAAAATGGTTTATCCGACCTAGTGTTTCCCCTTGGGAGCACCAGTCATATTCATGAAGAAGGATGGTTCTCTCCATCTATGTATTGATTACAGACAAAGAAATAAGGTGACGGTGAAGAATCGTTATCCATTGTTGAGAATCGATGATCTATTTGACCAGATCAAGGGAGTTGTGGTATTCTCTAAAATTGATCTCAAATGAGGATACCATCAGTTACGGATTGATGAGGAGGATATACAAAAAACTGCATTTCACACTTGGTTTGGGCATTACGAATTCAATGTCATGTCATTCGGGTTGATGAATGCACCCTTAGTTTTCATGAGCTTGATGAACGGTATTTTCTGGACCTACTTGGACATATTTTTTCTTGTGTTCCTCCATGATATCCTGAACTACTCAAAAACTATGGAGGAGCATGAGGAACATTTGAGACAGATGTTGCAATGCTTGAGAGACAATCAGTTGTTTGCAAATCTATCAAAGTGTGAGTTCTATAAGATAGAACTTAAATACCTAGGGAATGTTATATTAGGAGAAGGTATCATTGTGGATCCCTCAAAGATCCAAGCTATCATTGATTGGCCTACACTCACTAATGTTCCTAAAATTCATAGCTTTATGGGGTTGGCAGGCTACTATTGGCGGTTTGTTCAGGGATTCTCGAGGATTGTACATCCCATCACTTCTCTTTAGAGGAAAGGGAAGAAATATGATTGGTCAGAAAAGTGTATGTCGGCTTTTCAGACTCTTAAGGAGATTATGACCAGTGCACCTATTCTTGCAGTACCTGATCCTACTAGGGACTTTGTGGTTTGCACTACTACGTCCTTGGAAGGGTTAGGGGCTATTTTGATGCAAGAAGGTCGTGTGATCACTTATGAGTCAGGTAAGCTCAAGGATCATGAGATGAATTACCCCATGCATGACTTGGAGTTGGCCACCATTTTTCATGCTCTAGTAAGGTGGAGGCACTTCTTATTGGGGCATAGGTTTGAGCTACACAGTGATCATCGCAACTTGTAGTATATTTTCATGCAGCCGAATCTCAATGTCAAATAGAGGAGATGGATGGAGTTTCTTTGTGAATATGATTTTGATGTAAAATACATCTAGGGCAAGGAAAATGTGGTGGCGGATGCTCTAAGTCACTGATGACATGAGTTATATTCTTTGAATCTTGAGGTGGACTTGAGGAGTCAGATACTTGCAACAGTTCCTTCAGGCAACTGGTTCCAGGAGGTGAAGTTAGAGATTGAGTCATGTAGATTTTTGGAGAATTTGTGATGGGGTCCTCCCCAATTGGACTTAGAGTAGGTTATACTCTTGATTCCAGTGGAGTTTTGTGGTGTTTGGGTCACATGTATGTACCTCCCTCTGAGGGTCTTTGTACCCTAATCATGACCGAGGCAGATCAAGCTCCTTATTTGGCTCATCTGAGAGTTAAGCAGATGTATGCAGACCTACGTCTACTGTATTTCTAGGCTGAAATGAAGAGAGATATTGCAGCTCTTGTGGCAAGATGTTTGGAGTGTCAGAGGGTAAAAGAAGAGCACCACCATCCCACAGGTCTTTTGCAGCCCCATCTCATTCCTGAGTGGAAATGGGATATCATATCGGTATGCTTCATTGTTGGCTTGCCTATGTCTTCACGTTAGCACGATGCTATCATGGTCATTGTTGATAGAATGACCAAGGTAGCACATTTCTCTCCCATTATTCATCCTATACTGCATCATCTATGGCCATAATTTTCATGGAGGATATTGTGAGGCTGCACAGAATCCCACAAAGAATCATTTTTGAATAAGATCCGGTGTTCACTTTTGCTTTGTGGATATCTTTGCCTTAGGAACCCAGTTGAACTTCAGTTTGACATACTATCTGGAAATATATGGACATACTAAGAAGGTCAAATAGGTGCTTGAGGACATGTGCTTCGTATGTACATCATGGATCAATAGTCTTGTTGGGAAGACTACATGCATCTGGTTGATTTTTCTTACAATAACAGTTACCACAGTTTGATTAGGATGCCACCGTTCTAGGCGTTGTATGGTCATCCATGTCAGACTCCTTTGAGTTGGGACCATCTTGAGGACATGGTTCTTCTTGGGTCGAAGATGCTACAGGATATGGAACAATAAGTTGCTTGCATTAGAGAACATTTGATAGCGGCTCATTATAGGTAGAAGAAGTATGTCGATGCGCATAGGGTCAACCGCCGGTTTTCAGTTGGTGATCAGGTGTTTCTTCGAGTGCATACACGGAAGAGCCCCATCTATTACGGGAAAGGCTCTAAGTTGGCACCTTGTTTTGTGGGTCCGTTTGAGGTTCTAGAGAGAATTGAACCCATTGATTACTACTTAGCCTTTCCACCTAGTATATCACACATACATGATGTGTTTCACATTTTTGTACTTAGGCCTTATTATCCTGATATATCTCATGTAGTGTATTGGAATGCATTATAGGTAGAGAAAGTGCAACTCACACTAGAACCCATGGCCGTTCTTCAGCTTAGGCGGTTCGTTCTCAGGGGTAGAGAAATTGATCAGGTGTGGGTCTAATGGGATCCTAATGATGAGTCATCGGTGACATGGGCGAATGCATCTCGCATTTGAGAGTCTTTTCCCTATTTTTTTTCTGGCTTCCAGGAGTAAGCCTAGTTCTAGGGGGGAGGATGTAGTGCCTATTGCGTTATTGTTATTCTCATGGTAATTATTTGTGTGTGGTTGATACTATTTGGATACTATTTATGTTTTGATGCATTCTTGAGACTTTGATTGGTGACTGTTTCACCATGTTGTTTGGTTGGTGGATAGCTCTGCTTGTTAGACTTGGTTTTTTATCGCACTGCTACTATTTTTATGATGTGCGAACATATGCATGTTCAATGTTATGCTTATGCCATTGTTTACTTATTATTTAATGATGATGTTGTTTAGAATATGGTTGTTGTTTGAGGTTTGGGTGAGAGAGACGGTGTTGCATTGCTCATCCATGAGTGCCCTGCTTCACTGCAATTCTCTCTCATGGTGTGTTTGAAATTGAATATATATATGTTGTTTCGACAGTTGGTTTTATGCAGGACTACAGGTACCGAGCATTGACTCCACTCACACCGTCAGGTCTGAGCATGCCCAACATACCCAATGGATATGATGTGGTTTAGAGAGTTGACAATAAAGTATCCCCGTCCATGTCTATCACCCCATTGTTGGTTGATGATGTTTTTCATCTGTACCCCATTCCGTAATGGTATTGTTTATTTCATGTCATCTGTTTTAAGTGTTAAAATAGTAATGTGTTATTTGTTTGGTTTTGATACATTATTATTATTGTTAATTAATTAATTTAATTTAATGATGGTTATTATTATTATTGGAATCAATTTACTTAAAGCATTAAATTTTATTATTAATGTGATTTGTAAAAATGTCAAGTATTTAATTTAATATTAAATTAGATTGTAAATTTAAGGTTTGTAGATTTAAATGATTATTGTATTTTAATTTTTGATACTAAATAATTTAATTAAAGATCCGGAATAATATTTTTATGGTAGTATTTTTAATTTTTAAATTAGTGCCATGATAATATTATTTATTTAATCATTATTATGCATTTAATTGAAAAGGAAAATTATGCCATATTACCTAATTTGAAAGTTGGAAAAAGGAAATAACATAAAGCAACTATTTGCATGTGTAGTTCTAATTGGAAATCAGTGGGCAACTTTCTAATTCTTGTGTTCTCAAGATTTTATATCCGATTTTGTTTTGGAAAGTAGGTGGAATTTCTTTAATGGTAATTGATTATGCAAGAATGCTCTCTCTGTAAAATTATTTCTCCATCATTAAAAAAAAAGGATAGGAAAATAACTTTGTGCTGTTAAAAAAAATTCTCAAAAATTGATATTGTAGAAGTTTTTTTTTAAAATTTCGTGGAGGAACAAAGCTTGATAGGAAACACTCGATTCAACATTCCATCTCTGATTGTGGAACAAGCGAAGGACTCCAGGTAGCATCGAAGAATTCCATTATTCTCTGTTTAAAAAGAAAAATATATGTAATCAAATTATTTTTTTTCAAAATCTTCGTGTAAAGGATGTTAATTTCATTGTGAATTGAATTCATTTCGATCCGTCCAATTTGGGATCGGTCTGTTTTATTTTGGATTTGAACATCGTTTGCATTCTGGCTTTCCCCAATCATTTGTATTCTGGATTGCTTATTTTCTTTGTCTCCAAATTTTGATTCTTTCTTTTGGTGTTGGGTTTTTTTGTTGAAAATAGTATCTTCAAGAAATTATTTGTGCATATATTGTTAAATGGAGTTCCCTAGTCGTGTCCCTGGAGGAATACTGCACGCCTTTTCTTGCATCGATGGACATCCATAGCCTATTCCCTTACTCCCAGGTTGGCACTGGCTGGGAGGATGTTGGTAAAGGTTGTGGAATTTGGTTTTGCACCAACGAACTGCATTTTCTTGGAAGTATTTTATACATAATCGAACTTAACCCTTGATTGTTTTGCATTCAAAAAAATAAAATTTGCAAGTGTTTTTTATTTTTTGCAAATGTATTCATTTGAGTTGGGGTGGGGTTTTTGATTCTTGTAGGTGAGGGCAGGACTGAATGAAAACTCCTTTTATGCGCCCGACACCATGGTTAAACCGCTGCATCCTCTACACTTTTGGTAGTGAGAATTTTTACCTATATTTATCGGCTTAACTTTGAACACCATGCCGTTTTGAAATCCCTCATGGAAAAATGATGTTTGAGGAAAAATCACGCCCTGGGATCTGTAGCTGCTTGTGATAGGGGGACGACATAAGGAAATCACCCCATTAGCCTGGTCAAATCATGCCATACCTTCTCCTATCTCCTTCCTGGTTCGGGTTTGTACCTCTATCTTGCCTGAGTTTGTTAAATTATTTTCTTTCTTTATGGAATCTGTATATATGTGTACATATAAACATGGGTGGATATTGCTTTATGAAAATGGTTCGATAGTTGAATCATCTACTTTTGTAAATCGGGTTATTGGTTGTAGCCAGTCTATGAAAAAATAAATTAATTTCAAAATTTGAATATATAGGAAATACATTTATATTCGTAAGCTTATTATGTTACATTTTGTTTGGTTTCCATGTGTTGCTTGAAAGCAACAAGTAAATGTATTATCAACATTTATAGTTTCGACTTGTGACATCGGTATCTTAGATTTAAATATGATGATATAAAATACATATGTTTATATATATTTATATGTATATAATCATCTATGATGATATATATATGTATATATATATATGTACACACACATATATATATTTATATATGTATGTGTGTAAATATATGCATATTAGGAATTACATTAGAAGCAATTTTTTTATAATAACTCGTGTATTTCGCTATTATAGAATATAATTATTGTAAATTAAAAACTTAGAAATTTGAAATCAATATATATGAATATTTGTAGTTAAACTATAGGTGTTTTATTTCTAGAAAAGATAGAGGAATATGGTGTATTTTATTTTTATTGTTTTTCAAACATAACAGTGATATTGAAATAATGGAATTATTATGTTGTAGTCAATAGGATTATTCAAAAGAATACAAGATATGATAAATGAAATAGTGAATAATTACTACCCATGCACTCTTTTGATCAATTTGATATGGAAATTTAGTGTTTGTTCATTTAAATGGTTTAATTTTATTTATGCATTAGAGTTAGTTGATAAACTTGTTATTATTTTAATTAGAGAAATGTATCTTTCAAAATGCATTTACTCGATGAATGTGATTTTGCCGTTGGTGATCTAGGTGTTCAAAAGAAGTGTTTAATGATGTTTAGTATGGGTGGTTTATCTTTGTGTTGACTTTGAGTCACGAGAACCCAAGCCTTTTTACTCGATCTTGGGTAGATATTTTAGTTACTTCCAGAGGCTAGTGAACTTGTTTCATTTGGGCACTATGTTGTTTCAGTGCATTTGTGACTTAAGTAGTTTCTGTTGTTGGGTGATACCTCCCTGTTCTTGTTTCAATGTTAAGGTTTGTGTTTGTGAGATGGAACATGCCTCGAGTGTTGTGTGTACTGAACACTTTTTATTTTTATGTGAGATGAGGTACACCCCTTGCTTGATTTTTGTTTTGGTTAGCCGTAGGGAGAGTGGCTCTTCATGGGGGCCAACACACAAACGGGGTTTCAGGATAACCCATAGAAGAGTTTCCTAACTAAGTGATAACCTAATTAAAGAACTAGTGGTCTTGGGTAGTGTTACTCTAAACAAGATTAATTATGTTCCTCACCCATGTCGTTAGTGATTCCTTAGGCTAAGGATGCGATGAAAAGACCTGGTTGGTAAAATCATTGCCTTGTCCTCATGAAAGGTAAGTGGTTATGCATGAGTCACCCTATGGAGCGGCGCCTTGAGATAGGCAGTTAGGATAACCATAGATGGAGGTGGAACCTTGTTATAGGTTTTTTGGATAATCCATGTTAGGCCATGCAATGACACTCTCCTACTATACCCATATATCTTCCCTTGCTTTGGTTGCCTCTGGGAGTGTTGTCATTTTCGTTTAATGTTGTTATGTGTTGGGTTGTGTTAACCTTGTTTGGATGTGGGTCCTTCCTTGTCAACTCCTAGCACAGGGGATGGGCCTTCGGGTCCAAAAGGTCAAGTGGAATGTGCTACACACCCCATTGGGTTCCCAGGTTGTGTTCGTGATGCGAAAGCGGATGCAGAGATTTCAGAGGTTAACTTGATGGAAGACTGTTCCATATTTTGTACCTTTTTCTTCATGGATGTATTATTTTTGTACTTGATGTACTCTTCCCATTGATATAAGGGAAGCAATTTTCAATGTATTATTGTATCCATGATGTGTTGTATCTGTGGAAATATGCTCCACAATTATAAAATTGAACTATGATTTGAAATGTAATAAAATGATGTATGTTTCTTTTTCATCTTTATTGATCATGGATTGTTGTATGTTATCCGTTATGTCATCTTGTGAATGTAAACATCTATTGTTATTTATTTTGCATTTATTTTAATGTTGTTATTAGTCGAGAACGTTTTAAAGTAATGCAACCATGTAACCCATGGGACTAGTTAGACATCGTTATGTGATTATCATAATGTTATTTGATTATTTAATTAATGGTTATTGCATAGATGTTACCTTTAAAAAAAAAATGTTCCATTTTTGGATAAGTTGGTTGTTGTCCTATCAGGTTTGCGTGGTGGGGCATTAGAACTTGGTATCAAAGCCAAGTTATTAACACTGCGTACTCTAGGTTAAGTGATCCCATTATGTTAACCTTTTGCGAAACTTTGAAATTATGTGTTTCCCCTCTTTTTTTGCAAAAAAATCATGCCTAGGGGTTGGGGATGTTGGTGTTTTTTACAACAACCAAAGCGGACCTCCCGAGAGCTTCTATGAACTTGCCACGTTCAATAATCAAAGTCCAGGAAGTGGTTGGCCAACTCGATGAGAAAAGCGATAACGCTAGTTCTCATACACTTCGGGCTCTATAAGACCTAGGGGGTATTCCCTAAAATGTGCTCCTCAAATACAAATTAAAACAATTTCAATTGGACATTTATGAACAATAGATAGATTCCCCATCCACGCTAAACGGATGAAATCCTTCAAGAAATTGGCTATTCCTCGAAAAGGCTCAAGTCCAATTAGCAGAGAAACACAAACACAACTAAAAGAGGTTGATAGGAAATATTTGGATAAAATGTTCTAAGGTCAAAACATAAGACATGAGAAAAATAACCATGATCAGAATACTAGTGCCATATCCTAAAGCACAGAGTCAAATGAGATAACTGAACTATAGGGAAAATTTCATTTTAGACAATTATGATCTATGAATTGCATTACAATCCACATATTTGTACCAAAGTCTATCACTACTTTCTGAATCTAGTTGCTAGCTTGCATGAACTTTCATATTAACTGAGGCATTTAACCGATCCTTTAAACCAGAGCCATCGTTAAAATGTAATTCATAGTAAAGAAAAATGAAGATCAATGAAAAAATCTTGGACTAATATTTCATTAATAATTCACACAAGATATCACAACAGGAGAGAAAACAGACTCAAGAGATTTTCATATTCAATACAAACATGCCTAAGAACCCCATAATTGACCAAGTTCTTTCATCTAACTCAAAACCTTAAGACAAGGATTTAAATTCATACTCTTTGTATCACAAAACTCTTCTTTCTCAAATCTTGGATTCAACAGCAGACCCTATACCATGACCCATAATTCCATTTTATAAGAAAAGGGAGAAAAACAAGCTTCAGGCCGGAGGGTACACATGTCCATTTTTCATTGGACCACTAATTCCCAATTCAATTACAATTCCATCATGCAATTTGAAGGGAAAAGGCATAAGACAAGAATAATCATTAGTTGTTATGGAGGAAGAGAAACCACCTTTCAAAGGGAAACTCATTCATACCAAAGACATCTTTAACCGATATAACACTTTATTCCACCTCAACACCTTGTACCTGAAGTCGAGAGAAGAATGCATATTTTCACATGTAACTTAAGAAGCCAGACCTATATTATACATGACCAAGTCACATTTCTCAACCTTATTACTCATATTTCAAACTCATCGGTGAACACCTTTTTCCATAATTCAAAATCTTCCTCAGACGACCACTGAAAAGAAATAAACTAATTAATCTTATCTCGATAGGGTGCATATTTTACCATTACTGACGTGGCCTCCTTATCAAAGTCTTCTAAGAAACTAATGACAAATGATAGTTTGTCAAGTGTATTCTCCACCGTACCAATGTCAGCATTTCTACATGTCTCATGTGTCTGAGCTATCATTACATTAACCATTTGATCTTTCTAAACCTGTAAAGGTTTTACCTCGTCATGACTACGCATAATTTGTGGTAATGGAGTTAAGTCCATTCCATCATATTTGGTCTTTAACTCTTTGATCTTTAAATCCATAGGGGCAACATACCCCTAAAATTTTTACTCCACAACTCCTTTGACAAATTGATAAGTTAAAATAACCATAGGATACTTATCCCCATGTTGTTTTGATCCCAATGCCATGAAGGCCAATTTCTCAAATCTGGGGCTCCATTTGTCCAGTAATGGGGTGGCCAACTCTCTATCTCTCAGGAAAATCTTAAGTGCTTGCAACATCAGAGCATAACTTGTATGAATACTATTTAATTTTCCTTGGACCCTCCTCTTTAAGTGTCTCAACACAGTGTCCACAATCAACAAATTTCTCTTACCCGTTGATTCTCAGATTTGTTGCACCATCTCCATATACTCCTCAACTTGACAAATTAATTTCTCCCTAGAGAGTCCTCTTCCCAGGCTATTAGCCTTTCCAATTGTAATAGGCACCTGCCCCATATTATATGGAACAATAGCTAAGGATTGTCCTTGTGAAGAGGGTTGAGGCTGCTCCACTGGTGGGTCAAAGATAGTGTGACTAGAGCTAGCCTGCCCTTGAGACTTCAATGTCTCCATTTGCTGCTTTAGTAATGCCAACTCAGTTTCTAGCTCTGCCACCTTTTGTTGACTCTTATTATATTCAATAATAATTTCATTGTATTGGCCTCTCAAAGTATCTCGATCCTTGGTCAAATCCTCAACAATTGCCCTAGTGAACTTGGCAACATTAACTACCATATCTGCAGCCTCCAATGCTGGGGTATCAACAAATCTTCTTACAATAAGGTGACCACTGAAATCATATAGTTCTGTGAGTACTGACTTCCTAGATCTAGTGGACAAAGACCAGATTGCCAAAGCATCCCAATCCTCACTAAAGGTCGACCCTTTAAGTGCCAATGCAGCTTCTTCATCAATTGCAAGAAGTGGCCTATTGTCCTTTCTTATTGTATCGAACACCACAACATCAATAATATCCCATTTGGGAAGTAACAATAATCCACTCTTCTGTACCAGTGCTCGACCTTGCTTTGGTGTTATTTCTTTGAATCTTTCCTTCATCTACAACCTAATATTAGACTGAATTACTTGTTCTGGGAGCTCAGGGTGCAAAGTTATTTCTTGATCCACCTTCTCAGTATATAATGAAACATGTGCCCTCCATACAAAATCCTTAAAATCATTGGTCTTGATAAAAGAGTCATCCATTATGAACTCTCTGCAGGCTTCCATCCTCATGTCATCATTGTTGGTTGTCCACCTTATTTCATCTTTTCCCAACCTTAAAACAGCCGTTCCAAAACTTGATGAAATGTCATGTGGAAAAGATGGCATTCCCCGATGCATTTCATCAGGAGTGGCAATGATCTCTTTGTACTCATCATCATCATATTCAACTACCTTTGTTCTTTCAATTTTCTATCTCTTTGGTGATGATGGACATGTTTGGTCAGAAAGCCTCAGAGGGGAATCCAAAACAACAATATTTGGCAATGACTGCCCTGAAGATGATGGTACAATGCCCTTAGCAGCTTCCTTAGCCCTACTTCCCCTTTTCCTAGAAAAAACCTTGATCTTCTTTGGGGGATGATAAATAGGTCTTTCATCCAATGTTACTTCAAGGTATTCCTCAATAGTTTGTGACTTTCCCCTTTCTTCCACAACTCGCTCATCCTTCTGAATCCCCACCAAACTTTCAAAATTGTCAATGGCATACATAGCCCTTTTCAACTCACCATTGATATTTGGTATGGGATTAAAAGAAAGTATCTTTTCTTGCTTCTTCTTCACCGTCTTGGTAAAGGCAATATACTTTTCCTTTCTCTCTTCTTGTACCTCTAAATAAAAAAATTCCTGATAATGTCCTCAGGATAATAGAAATTATGGAAAAAAGTTCCAATCCAATGCTTGGCCTTCATTTGAGAAATAAAACCCTCAGGGTCATGATTCCTAGGGCGTACATTCTTTAATCCATAAGGTCTAAGAAATGTGTATAAATCCTTCCATTCCCCTTTTTCCTTAACAAAGTCAACAAACGCCATATACTCGGGAAAGAAAGATCCTTTATTTTGTTCTATTGGCAAATGTATATCTTGAGCACACCCCAACTATCTCATGATTTCTAAAAACCCAATTCTTAGAGGCACGTCCCTGGGTAAAACATATGGGTTGATTTTAGTGCCATATACTCTGAAAATTGTTGTATTATGATAAGGGATAATATATCCCCAATCATGTGTCAAATTTAATTCAGGCCTTCTTTCCATTGGCCCTAATAAATCATGAATCTCCTTAGGAATCCTGGGTGGATTATGAACCAGAGCTCCTCTCAACTTGGACCCAAAAAAATTCTGGAACGTTACATAATCAAATTTATAATCATGCATGTCAAGGGTCCTGGTCCAATATTGGACAAGCATGTCAACATTATCCTCCCTCTTCTTCAATTCCATATCTTACCCAAACATTTCCTAGCCTCTATACAAAAACATGTGCATCAACAAGGAAAACCACATGAAACCAACCCAAGATTTTCCCTCCTTAAGGGCCACTAGACACCCATGCATTTTTTCTGCCAAGTAAATGGAAAAATCATATACCACATTGAAACCTAGATGTTGGATATTTACAACCATGTACATGATATCAGTAGGCAGAGTGGTCTTCAAACTAACTCCTAGAACCTAGAATAAGGAACAAATTGTCTTCTTGAAATAGTTAAAAAAGTAATTCACAGGAAAAGGTTCTGGCTCATTTTTACCAATCACTACCTGCTTCTTATTCTTTCCTCTCCTCAAGGTTGCCAAATGAGGTATCAATAGAGATGTTTTGAACAAAACCTTAGTATTTTTGTATTCTTCTCTGAAAACCTCAAGATCAATAGTAACCATATCCTGACTCCATTCATGCAGACCAAATATCTTTGTAATTTCCTCCCTGGTTATCTTTACCATTTCTATGCCAGAATGTGTTCTGATGACTTTGGTTACAGGGTCATTCCTTGCAGCAACATCTTTTAACAAATCTACCTCCAAATAGACATTAGGGACCACCAGCTTACAAAGATCGAACCTCCAAGGGTTACACAGAGGAACAAAAATATTGTTGTTCCCAAACCAATTTGAGAACACCTGCCATCTAGTATACAACAACTTAGCGTCCCGAATCGCACATTGTTTATCAGTTAACCCTTCTAGGAGTAAGATCTCATAAAACAAAGCCTTTCCCTTGAGCTTTTTTTTGGTACAGGGTTTTAGTAAGTCTATAATATCCTGGGACAAGGACCTAGTAGAGGTTTTAGAGCCAGAGCTTCGGGCCTTGGGTACCATTTACACAAGACAGAGAATAGTTCGAGCTAGGGTTTTCAAGTGTCAAAAAATTATAGCTTACACCCTATAGCCTTAGACATAATTCTTCACAATTCAAGAAGCTACAACAATTATCAAGACAAGCTTTAAAAAATTTCAAATCAAATTAACCCAAACAATCCTTCAAGAACAAAACAAAATGTAGTCAATAATTATTCTCAAACAACCATAAGACCTTTAGAAAACACATGATATGGTATATGCATTACTTATGGTTTCACCTACAGAATGTCAATGGTAGTGAAGCTGAATTTTCACGAAGACGGCTCACTTCACTTAGTACTAGAAAACTTCTTTAGCATGGAGAGATACGAACAAAAATAGCAATTCACTGATCTTTTAGCATTTAATTATGGGAGCACAGTCTGAACTCAACCATTAATATTCACTCACACAAGATAAAATGGCTATAGTACAACACCAACCTATTTCAAATGCCATCCATTGATCCAAATCAATGTAAGCTAGAAAGAACGACTCAGATCGAGTCAATAGTTGTTTGAAAATGCCATGTTTTTTCACCAAACCTCAGGAAAATATAAATTCACCTACAAGGCACCACCTCAGCACAAAATGGGTCCCACCTCAATCATCTCTCATATGACATTGGCTTCCATGCGTCAACAATTCACACACCTTGCATCATTATTGAAACTGGTATTTTTATTGCGTGAGGTTAGCAAGGAACGACCACGATGCATTGCTAAAGATAACAGTTGTCAGCATTAGTGTCCTTCATCGGTCAGTGAATAAGGACTAGGCCCCACGATCACATGTGACAGATGTCAGCATCTCGCATACCTTGCATCATTATTGTGGTGTCATCGAAAACCTTACGAGGCCAGCGGGGAATGGTCAAGATGTGAATCATTCCATCCGATGGTTATGAAATTTGCACATGCAAAAAAGTTATTCATAAAAAGGGGACTGACTAGGTGGACAGGGAAATGACCCTCGAGGCCAAATTTTTTTAGAGATTAGTCTGAAAACTTTAGTCGTTTATCAACTTGACACTAAAAAATAAAACACAGTCGGAATGCAAAAGACCGAGAGGGCAAGTAAAGAGGGGCCGATAATGCAATGACCAAAAAGGGTTCAGACCATACTTATCCGATCAACCACCCATAGTAACAAGTCAATGCTCGAATAGAACAACCACGACCAGGACTTATGGTAAAACCAAAACAACCAAAACCAAACCAATTAGAGCCAAGGACATAGTAAAAGCAAACTTATGGGGGGGAAATTAAAAGCTCCACCAGTTTCTCCAATTGGGGATGTATGCCCCCTGTGGGCATAACAAGATTCGAAAACCTTTGGAGAGCAGACCAAACATAGAGAGAACCAAAACCAGGGACCTTTCCGAACAAGACAAGCAGACAAAGCGTAAAAAAAAAAAAAACACTTATATACACTACTTACAGGACTCTACATCGTTTATGGAAAAAGAGCTATTTCAAGAGAAATAGTATTTCAAGAACTGTCCATGTACTGGCAGTTCTAGAACTTCACCTGCGAGTGACTATAATAAATATGAATCCTCCCCATGTGTGTCCATAATTACGTATGGGCCTGCCCATAAGGGATCAAACTTTCCATGTTTTCCTTTATCCTTTGATCTTGCATTCTAGAGAAACACCATCATTCCCACATCAAACTTTCTTTCAATTGCCTTCTTATCATAGAGATGTTTCACCTAAAGCTGCAGTTTTTTATTTCTCTTGTGAGCCTCTCTTCTAGTTTCATCCAGTTGATTCAATTCCTCCATTTTGTGTTGTATATCGTCACATACATCATCATCATATTCCTATACAAAATCGTACATCTTCAATAAATTATTTCGTGGTATATGTGATTCCATCCCATAAAGAAAGCTAAAAGACGAATGACCAAATTCCTTCTTGACAGTTGTTTTGTTAGCCTATAGTGCTAATTTCAATTTTAAATCCCAAACTTTCTTATTTTTCTCGATCATACGCTTGATAATCTTCATCAGGCTCTTATTGCTAGACTCTGCCTATCCATTTCCTAGGGGGTGATACAGAGAAGAGTATGAAATTTTTATACCATATTGATTACAAAAATCAACAAATTCCTCAAATCTGAAGCACATGGCATTATTTGAAACAATTCTTTCAGGTACCCCAAATCTTCTTAAGATATTATTAGTCAAATAATCAATGACTACTTTACTTGTGGCCCTTCTGGTTGGGATTGCTTCAATCCATTTAGTAAAATAGTCAGTTGCCACCAATATCCATGCATGTACTCCACTAGATTTTTCAAATATTTCTCCTATGAAGTCAATGCCTCATTGCTGGAAAGGAGCTGAAACAAACACTGGTATCAACAGTAAATTACTAGAAAACTTCAACTTCCCGGCAAACCTTTGACAAGTTTCACATCTTTTGACATACCTATGAGCATCTTTGAATACAGTAGGCCACCAAAATCCTACTCTTAAAATCTTGTGAGTTGTTGTCTTAGCCATGTAATGGCCTCCACGAGCTCCTTTGTGCATTTCTACCAGTAGATCCTCAACTTGATCTTCTTCCACACATCTAAGTATAGTACCTTCAGGGCTCCTCCACCAGAGCTCATCATCAATAATGACATACCTAATTGCTCGTAATTTAAGGGTTCTTTTCTCATTAAGTGGCATACCTTCAGGACAATGCATTTTTATGTAGATATTCAACAATCCTCCTATACCGACCACAAGTTTGCATATCACAAATAGGTGCAATATTCTTTTGTTCTATCTGGTTTATTTGATTAGCATCCAAATTGGCTTCAGCCATTAATTTGGCTAAACCTTGATCCCTTACGAGCATGGTGATTTGTATGTCAATATTAAATTCCTAGATTCTATTTATCCATCTACACCGCCTTCCTATAGTCTCTTGTTGGGTGAAGATATCCTTAACTGCAGTTGTTGGTACATATGCGAAAACAACTACTCCCATTAGGTAAGGCTTGAAATTTTAACTGCTTTTACCAAAGCATACACCTGCTTCTCTGCTATATCATACTTTAATTCCATCGCCTGCAATTATTTACTAAAAGATGCAATTGGCTGCTCAATACCATCATTGTTTTTCTGCAATAAAACCCCAGTTATAGTGTGAAAAGAAGCAAAAGTAAACAACTGAAAAGGTTTTGAGTAATTAGGTGACTTAAGAACAAGGGCCTACATGATGGCATCTTTAATAGCTTGAAAATCTTTGGAAGGCTCCCTTGTCCATACTATCTTTTCTCCCTTTTTCAACATCTTAGAAATTGGGTGGACAATCTCAGCAAAATTTGTGACAAACCTCAGAAAATTTATCTGCCCAAAGAAATATTGAATATCTTTTACATTTTTTGGTTGTGTGATCTTATCAATAGCCGCCACTCTTTCTGGGTCAATCTAAACCCCATCCTTTGAAACAATATGCCCTAGCAACTTTCCTTCTTTTACCCTGAATGCACACTTCCTAGGGTTCAGAGATATCCCATATTCCAGAGCTCTAATAAAAATATTTCCTAAATGAGAACAATGGTCATCCTCATTCTTTCTATGGATAGTAAGATCATCCTGGTAAATTGCAAGGAATAGGTCAATAAAATCTGCAAAGGCTACATCGATAGCCCTTTGAGAAGTTGCACCAACATTTATTAGTCCAAATGGCATTCTTACATAAACGTATGTTCCGCATGGTGTGGTAAAAGCAGTCTTGAATTGATCAGACTCCTTAACCATTACTTGGTTATAACCAAAATATCCATCCATCATGGAGAGCAGTTCACACCCTGTGACCTTTTGGAGCATAGCTTCCATATTAGGTAGTGGGTAATTATCTTTCAAGGAAGCAATATTCAAGTTTCTAAAATCAACACACAACCTAGTGTCCCCATTTTTCTTTCTTACAAACACCAAGTTAGAGACCCAAGATGAGTGCCTAATTGGTTTAATGATTCCTTCATCCCTTAATTTAGCAAGCTCTTCCTGCATTTTGGGTTGTAAGGTAGGGTCAATTGGTTTTTGTTTCTGCCTGAATGGATTCATATCAAGTTGTAATGGGATTTCAAGCTAGAAACGATCCTCCCTATATGCTTTGAGGTCCTCATATGGGCAAGCGAAAACATGTCTATATTTTATAAGTAGAGTAATCAACATGTTTCTAATATGTGGCTTCATTTTCTTTCCGATATAAACCTTCTTAGGAGTACTTTCCGTTCCTAAGTTTATTTCTTCTAGACCTTCCATATGAGAGGGTGCTTGCTTGGTATTTGACATATCAGGACCATCAAAATCCCTTTCAAGTGAAACCAAGCCTTGGGGAATGGTATTTTTTTTGAGTTGGATTACCTCATTCCTGAATAGAGTTTCTTTCCCATCAATCTTAGTTACAAATGAGCCAAAATCAATTTTTTGGCTCTCATATTGATCAACATAATGTAGAAATTTCAAAATATCTGTCATCATCAAATACCTGCCAGTTGCAAATATTATCTAGTACTATAGGCCTAGTTTGTATTTTTATTTGTAAGATGCCACCAAAGGTGACATCATCAAGTTTAATAGCTATGTTGGCTAATAAGTCAGCCCTAGCATTTTGTCCTCTCTCGACCCATTCAATACCAAAAGCATCAAAGGCTTCAATAGTATTCCACACTGCATTTCTATATTGCCTAAGTCTTTTATCTTTAGCTGCAAAGCGGGATCTAATCTAGGAAATAACCAACTTAGAGTCTCCCAATACTTTTAATGCCTTAATACCATGCTTTCAAGCTATCTTCAGACCAAGTATAAGAGCCTCATACTCAGCGACATTGTTGGTACAAGAAAATTGCAACAAGAAAGAATACTTGAATGTTTTACCTTAAGGGGAAGTGAAGAATATTCCTGCTCCTAAGCCATCTTTGGAACATGCTCCATCAAAATGCATTTTCCATAAGTCATCTTCTGATGATATCTTTAGCACTTCTTTATCAATAGGTGCTAGCTATATTTCTTCTTTTGTTTTATTTTCCTCAACACGGAAGTTCTCCAAATGTGTTTCCACAAAGTTGATTCTGATAGGCTCTAGTGATTCCTCCACATTTTCAATCATATGAGGGGCTCTCTTTTCCCTATTTACTTTAACATCTCTCTTCTCAATAGAGAATGTAGCAAAAGATAAATCACATTGTATTCTCCCACCCATTGAAGCACTCCAAGACTGAGATAACAACATACCATAAGTAGGTGGGATATCCACCACTGTGACAATCATGTGTAACTCCTTCTCAGGGAATGTTTCCAATCTGTATGGAACGTCATTTATAATCCCTATGACAGGCACCTCCCAAGAGTCCATTGCATAGCATTTACCATATGTACTATCTATTTCTAAACCCATTGCATGCATTATCTTTACTGGCATCACATTATTAGAAGTTCCTGAGTCAATCATACAATTTCTCAACATTTTTTCATCAATAATTAGGCTCAAGAAAAATGGGTTGACATGGTTGGGGTTAGCTATAATAGTAGTTCCTAAATATATTTGAGGGCTATCTGTGGTAACTTCCTCCTCAATTTTTCACTTTTCATGGTCCTTTTTTGAGTTTATCTAATCAGAGACCACGCTACCCCTTTTACTTTTAGGAATGATATTAATGAGTGCAATAGTTTTATCCTTATGTTCATGTATTCACATCATTTCTAAAAATGGAACGGTAACCCTGACTTGAGAAAGTACTTGGAACATATCTATTGCAGTGTATTTTGGTGATTTAGGAAAAATTGTGTCCTCAAAAATTACCTTTTCTTTTCCCTTGGGAGTTTCATCATCATGAGGGTGTTGATTACTGACCTTGATATTTTGGGAGATAGCTTCACATTTTATCTTGGTCTTATCTACCTTCTTTGTCCATATCATGGGCTCCCTAATTTCCTTAGGCTTTGAATCCACATTCTTAGCCTCCAAGTTGATATTTGTTCCAATTGCATCTTTCTCCTTTATAAACAGACTGCAAGGCTTACCTGAATCACCTGAAACAGTTTGGTTTCTCAATTGTATGTTGTTCCTTGCCCTGACAACCAGAGAAATTGTATATTTTTAAAATTCCTCATTAGAGGGTCTTCTCAAAACAACATTATCTACCTCCAATTCATTTACAAGGAAATCATCATTGTCTCCTTCATTTGAAAACACTCGCTGATGATGTACACCATTCTGTTGTCTTTGAATATCAACATCTCTCCCACATGGCTCATCACTTGAGGAGTAATCCTCATAGGCCAAATCAACTGGTCCTAGTAATACATTAGTCATTATATCCTGATCATGGGGAGACTGAGTATCTCCTGGGTCATCCTGAGATTCCACCATTGATTGTGCTACTGCATATTGTTGTGAAGCATGTGGCATCCCACACACTTCACACCATGGTAAATTTTTTGTTACATTTAGAGAATTATTTTGTAAGGGATCAGGTGGAACTTGATTATTTCTCCGATTTTCTTGTATGGGATTCCCATTATTCCAGTTTGTGTTGTAAGGATAATCCAAAAACCTAGGAGACCTTTCATTTTTGTAAAAATGAGGCTTTTTCTTTTTTTGCTTGCTTTTGTAGTAGGGTAAGGACTTGATCTATCTTCTCATCAGCAGTCGTGGGCTTACTAACCTTCTTAGTTTGGTTCCTTGTGCCTTTAGGAGTTTTGGGATCTTCTCTTCTCCCCACTTTTCTAGAAGCTCTTCTATTATTTTTAATATTTACTGCCATCTTATATGCCTGTCTCAAATTCTGAGGGTCTTTATCTCTCAGTAGGTAGCACATTTTAGCATCATAGGCATTACAATATACAACTAAGCATGCACTTTAATTAGTCCTTAAGTATGTAGGAACTATTGTCATAGCTTTCTGGAAGTGAGCATTAAACTCAGTAATCATTTCATTATATCCCTTGGTAATATTATTGAAATAATTCAATTTAAACCTTTGGTCAGTTTGATCCCCGTATTGTTCCCTGAAGACTCTACAAAAAGAATCTCTAGAATCAATACTAGCATCTAGTAACCCTCTATACCAATATCTAGCATCTTCAACCAATGTCTGCATGAAATATTTCATTGCTACATCATCATCCCATAACTCAAAATCTTCAACAAAACCTTGGAAATATTTTAGATGATCTTCCCCACTAAAAGCATTATTACCAGTGAATTTTGGGAGATGTTTACATGCATTATCTGGGACTGGATTCGGGTACCCCTGAATGTTGCCAAAGCATAGTTGTCTATATTTGTCAACATAAGGTGCTCCCCCACCATGTTCATTTCTGGGGGTGCCTTGTTGTTCAACATCCTTCTTGTCACCCCCCTCTTTATCTTTCCCACTACTACCATGCTTTCTATTTTTTCTAGTACTTCCTTCTTCATCCTCTGAGTAGGAACTAAATTTTTTGTGACCATCTCCACCTTGGTTACTTCCACCACCCCGTTTAGGGATTTTCTTTTTAGAATTCTTACTTAGAGACTCATTTTCACTCTACCCTGAACCAGAGGCTTCAGGGGTAGGTGTAGACATATTTAGGAAAGCTATTTTTCTTGCCATTTCGACATTAGCAGCTTCTATTTCCACCTTTCTTAGATCATCCTGCAATTTATCATTTATCAATTGCAATCTCAAGAGTTTGGGGTTTTGGGGGAAATCTAATGGCTCAGGATCAGTTTTAACCCCTTTGTCAGTAACATTATTTGTTTCAACATTAGTATCAACATGACTCTTATAGTTGAAAGAACCATGGGAAATTTTCATGGAATAATCAATAGGGGCTTTCCCATGATCCACAAAGGTTTCCTTCTTAGACCTAGTGAATGGGTTAGAGGTTTTAGTAGCCAGGATAGAAGAGGTATATGTAGCAGTGGCAGAGGTTCCCATAGAAATTGTTGCTTTAGGCACCTCACGAGCCCTTTCAGCAGCTGCCTTAGCTACCATTTCCTCAAAGGATTTTCTCTTAGTTGCTTCTTCCCTCATCTTCTCAACTTTCTTTTTCTAAGCATTTCTTTCAAGCTACTTGGCCCAAAATCTTTCCAGATTCTCTTTTCTTATCTTGTCCCTACTGTCCTTCACCTCTTGCAACCTCTTTTCTTTTTCAATCAAGGTTTTCATATCCCTATCTATATCCGTTTCATTTTTTAGGATATCTGCTGCCTCACTTGGAGCAGGAGTATAATAAGGTTGTTCTACCTAGTCTTCATCTTGAAGAAAAGTCACTTCCTCATTCAAAGAAGACTCTCGTGGTTTGAAATTTTGTCCAGTGAAAACAAACATAGCACCAGGTGTTGTGGCTTTTGGGAACTGTTTATCCTATTCCTAGAAACCCCATTGTTCTTCCTCTTTAGACATATCATTTTCAACCTCACGAGTCATTTCAATAGGAAAAATACCATGATCCATAATAAATATAACCACTTATGAGGAATCTCCGATGATAAAATCACTATTTACCTCAACATTTAAAGTAGGAGAAGAAACAACAAGAGACGAAATAGACTTGGTGTATCATTTAATTTTACCCATCTTTTGTCCTATCTAGGTTCAAGCTCTAGCATTGGCTCCAGATTATTTTTTGCATAGCTTCTACTTTTATTCATGGCTTTTGGTGAACGAGGACCTTCCTCTATACGTTAATTTTGGTACTTTATATGAATATTAGTGTTCGAGATATTAGAGTCACCACCCAAAATGTTGGGAATTATGAAGTGATTGCACTTGTGACTTTGGATAAGATCCTAAAGATTACCCGACACACTGACAAAAAACATACGAAAACTAGATGCATGTGCTAGACATGACAAATATACTCAGTTTAAAACAATTATTTTTTGGTAATGAAGAATATCATGACAAATGACTCTGACTATACCAGATCTACACTAGAGACTTTGAATTTGATAGCTCCCCAATAGAGTCACCATTCTTTTGGTGTTTTTTACAACAACCCAAGCAGACTTCCCGAGAGCTTCTATGAACTTGTCGAATTCAATAATAAAAGTCCAAGAAGCAATTGGCCAACTCAACAATAAAATCGATAATGTTAGTTCTTCTACACTTCGGGCTCTGTAAGACCTAGGGGTATTCCCTAAAAAGTGCTCCTCAAATACAGCTTAAAATAATTTCAACTACACATTTATGAACAACAAATAAATTCCCCATCCACGCTAAAAGGATGAAATCCTTCAAGAAATTCGCTATTCCTCGAAAAGGCTCGAGTCCAATTAGAAGAGAATCACAAACACAACTAAAATAGGTTGATAGGAAATATTTGGATAAAATTTTCTAAGGTCAAAACATAAGACATGAGAAACATAACCATGATCAGAATACCAGTGCCATATCCTAAAGCACAGAGTCAAATGAGAAAAATGAACTATAGGGAAAATTTCATTTTTAACAATAATGATCTCTATAAATTGCATTACAATCCACATATTTGTACCAAAGTCTATCACTACTTTATGAATCCAGTTGCTAGCTTGCATGAACTTACATATTAACTGAGGCATTTAACCGATCCTTTAAACTAGATCCATCATTGAAATGTAATTCACAGTAAAGAACAATGAAGATCAATGAAAACAATCTTGGACTAATATTTCATTAATAATTCAAACAAGATATCACAACAAGAGAGAAAACAGGCTCAAGAGATTTTCATATTCAATACAAACATGCCTAAGAACCCCATAATTGACCAAGTTCTTTCATCTAACTCAAAACCTTAAGACAAGGATTTATATTCATACTCTCTGTATCGCAAAAATATTTTTTCTCAAATCTTGGATTACACAACAGACCCTGTACCACAACCTAGAATTCCCTTTTATAAACAAGGGACCAAAACAAGCTTCAAACTGGAGGGTACACATGTCCATTTTTCATTGGACCGCTATTCCCAATTTAGTTACAATTGCATCATGCGATTTGAAGAGAAAAGGAATAAGACAAGAATAATCATTAGTTGTTATGGAGGAAGATAATCCACCTTTCAAAGGGCAACTTGTTCATACCAAAGGCATCTTTAACTGTTATAACACTTTATTCGACCTAAGCATCTTGTACCTAAAGTCAAGAGAAGAATGCATATTTTCACAGGTAACTTCTAAAGCTAGACTTGTATTATACATGACCAAGTCACATTTCTCAACCTTAGTACTCATATTTTAAACTCATCGGTGAACTTCTTTTTCCATAATTCAAAATCTTCCTCAGACGGCCACTTAAAAGCAATAACCTGATTAATCTTATCTCGATAGGGTGCATATTTTACCATTACTGATGTGGCCTCCTTATCAAAGTCTTCTAACAAACTAAAGACAAATGATAGTTTCTCAAGTGTATTCTCTGGCATACCAATGTCAACATTTCTGCATATCTCATGTGTTTGAGCTATCATTATATTAGCCATTTGATGTTTCCAAACTTGCAAAGGTTTTACCTCATCATGACTACGCAGAATTTGTGGTAATGGAGTTAAGTCCATTCCATCATATTTGGCCTTTAAGTCTTTGATCTTTAATTCCATAGGGGAAACATACCGCTAAAAATTCTACTCCACAAGTCCTTTGACAAATTGATAAGTTGACATAACCATAGGATACTTATCCCCATGTTGTTTTCCTCCCACTGCCATGAAGGTCAGTTTCTCAAATCTAGGGCTCCATTTGTCCAACAATGGGGTGGCCAACTCTCTATCTCTCAGGAACATCTTAAGTGCTTGCAACATGAGAGTATAACTTGTATGAACACTATTTAGTTTTCCCTAGACCCTCTTGTTTAAGTGTCCCACAATCAACGAATTGCTCTTCCTTGCTGATTCTCGAATTTGTTGCACCATCTCCTTATACTCCTCAACTTGACAAATTAATTTCTCCCTAGAGATTCTTCCTCCCGGGCTATTATCATTTTCAATTGTAATAGGCACCTATCCCATGTTATATGGAACAATAGCTAAGGACTATCCTTGTGAAGAGGGTTGAGGCTGCTCCACTAGTGGGTAAGAGATAGTGCGACTAGAGCTAGCCTGCCCTTGAGACTTCAATGTCTCCATTTTCTGCTTTAGTAATGCCAACTCAGTTTCTAGCTTTGCCACCTTTTGTTGACTCTCATAATATTCAATAATAATGTCATTGTATTGGCCTCTTAAAGTATCTCGATCCTTGGTCAAATCCTCAATAGTTGCCCTAGTGAACTTGGCAACATTAACTACCATATCTGCAGCCTCCAATGCTGGGGTATCAACAAATCTTCTTACAACAAGGTGACCACTGAAGTCAGATGGTTTTGTGACTACTGGCTTTCTAGATCTAGTGGACAAAGACCAGATTGTCAAAGCATCCCACTCCTCACTAAAGGTTGAATACAGCTTCTTCATCGGCTGCAAGAAGTGGCCTATTGTCCCTTCTTATTGTATCAAACACCACAACATCAACAATATCCCATTCGGGAAGTAACAATACTCCAATCTTCTATACCAATGCTTAGCCTTGCTCTAGTGTTATTTATTTGAATATTTCCTTCATCTGCAACCTAATATTACACTGAATTATTTGTTCTGGGAGCTGAGGGTGCAAACAGCTTTATTGAGCCACCTTCTCAGCATATAATGAAATATGTGCCCAACATACAAAATCCTTAAAAGCATTGGTCTTGATAAAAGAGTCATCCATCATGAACTCTCTGCAGGCTTCCATCATCGGGTCATCATTGTTGGTTATCCCCCTTATTTCATCTTCTCCCACTCTTAAAACAACAATTTCAGAACTTGTGATGAAATGTCTCATGGAAAATATGGCATTCCCTAATGCATTTCATCAGGAGTGACAATGATCTCTTCGTCCTCATCATCATCATATTTAACTACTTTTGTTCTTTCAATTTTATGTCTCTTTGGTGATGATGGACATGTTTGGTCAGAAAGCCTCAGAGGGGAATCCAGATCAACAATATTTGGCAATGATTGCCCTAAAGATGATGGTACAATGCCCTTAGTAGCTTCCTTAGCCCTACTTCACCTTTTCCTAGAAAAAACCTTGATATTCTTCGAGGGCTAATAAGTAGGTCTTTCCTCCAACCTTACTTCAGGGTATTCCTCAATAATTTGTGACTTTCCCCTTTCTTCCACAATCTACTCATACTTCATAATCCCCACCAAACTTTCAAAATTGTCAATGGTATACATATCCCTGTTCAACACAGCATTGATATTTGGTATGGGATTAAAAGCAGGTATCTTTTCTTGCTTCTTCTTCACCATCTTGGTAAATGCAATATACTTTGCCTTTCTCTCTTCTTGTATCTCTAAATCAAAAATGTTCCTAATAATGTCCTCAGGAAAATAGAAATTATGCACAAAAGTTCCAATCTGATGCTTAGCCTTCATTTGAGAAATAAAACCGTCAGGGTCATGATTCCAAGGGCGTACATTATTTAATCCATAAGGTCTAAGAAATGTGTATACATCCTTCCATCCCCCTTTTTCCATAACAAATTCGGAAAACACTATATGCTTAGGAAAGAAAGATCCTTTCTTTTGTTCTATTGGCAAATGTATATCCTGAGCACACCCCAACTGTCTCATGATTTCTTAAAGCCCAATTCTTAGAGGCACATCCCTGGGTAGAACATATGGGTTGATATTATTGCCATATACTCTGAAAATTGTTGTATTATGATAAGGGATAATATCTCCCCAATTATGTGTCAAATTTAATTTAGGCCTTCTTTCCATTGGCCTCAAGAAATCATGAATCTCCTTAGGAATCCTAGGTATATTATGAACTAGAGCTCCTCTCAACTTGGACCCAAAAACATTGTAAAAAGTTTATAATCAAATTTATAATCATGCATGTCAAGGATCCTGGTCCAATATTGGACATGCATGCCAACATTATCCTCCCTCTTCTTCGATTCCATATCCTACCCAAACACTGCCTGGCCTCTATAGAAAAACATGTGCATCAACAGGGAAAACCACTTGAAACCAACCCAAGTTTTTCCCTCCTTAAGGTCCACCTAACACGCATGCATTTTTTCTGCCAAGTAAGTGGAAAAATTATATACCACATTAAAACCTAGATGTTGGAGATTTATAGCCATGTACATGATATCAGTAGGCAGAGTGGTCTTCAAACTAAATCCTAGAACCTAAAATAAGGCACAAACTGTCTTCTTGAAATAGTTAGAAAATTAATTCACAGGAAAAGGTTTTGGCTCACTTTTACCAATCACTACTTGCTTCTTATTCTTTCCTCTCCTTGAGGTTTCCAAATGAGGTATCAATAGAGATGTTATGAACAAACCCTTATTATTTTTGTATTCTTCTTTGAAAACCTCAAGATCGATAGTAACCATATCCTAACTCCATTCATGCAAACGAAACATATCTGTAATTTCCTCCCTAGTTATCTTTACCATTTCTATGTCAGAATGTGTTCTGACGACTCTGGTTACAGGGTCATACCTTGCAGCAACATCTTTTAACAAATAGACATTAGGGACCACAAGCTTACCAAGATCCAACCTCCAAGTGTTACATAGAGGAACACTCAAATTCTTGTTCCAAAACCAATTTGAGAACAATTTCCATCCAGTATACAATAGCTCAGCATCCCGAATCACACATTGTTTATTAGTTAACCCTTCTAGGAGTAAGGGCCCATAAAACAAAGCCTTTCCCTCAAGCCTTTTTCCATAGAGGGTTTTAGTAAGTATATAATATCCTTGGACAAGGACCTAGTAGAGGTTTCAGAGTAGAGCTTCGGGTCTTGGGTGCCATTTACACAAGATAGAGAATAGTTTGAGCTAGGGTTTTGAAGTGTCAAAAAATTATAGCTTACACCCTATAGCCTTAGACAGAATGCTTCACAATTCAAGAAGCTATAACAATTATCAAGACAAGCCTTAAAACATTTCAAAGAAAATTAACCCAAACAATCCTTTAGGAACAAAATAAAATACAGTCGCTAATTGTTCTCAAACAACCATAAGACCTTCAGAAAACACAGGATATGGTTTATGTGTTACTTACAGTTTCACCTACAGAATGTCAATGCCAATGAAGTTGAATTTTCACAAAGACGGCTCGCTTCACTTGGTACTAGGAAAAATTCTTTATCATGGACAAATACACATGGAAATAGCAATTCATTGATCTTTTAGCATTTAATTATGGGAGCACAGTCCGAACTCAACCATTACTATTCACTCGCATGAGATAAAATGGCTATAGTACAACACCATCCTATTTCAAATGCCAGCCATTGATCCAAATCAATGTAAGCCAGAAAGAATGACTCAGATCGAGTCCAAAGTTGTTTGAAAATGCCACGTTTATTCAACAAACCTCAGGCAAATAGAAATTCACCTACAGGACACCACCTCAGCATGAAACGGGTCCCACTTTGATCATCTCTCATACAGCATTGGCGTCCATGCTTCAACAATTCGCACACCTCATACCATTATTGAAATTGGTATTTTAATTGCATGAGGTCAGCAAGGAATGACCACGATGTGTTGCTAAAGATAACAGTTGTCACCATCAAAGTCCTTCATCGATCAACAAACAAGGATTGGGCCCCATGATCACAGGCGACAGATGGTAGCATCTTGCATACCTCACATCGTTATTGTGGCATCATCGAAAAACCTTGCGAGGCCAATGTGGAACGGTCAAGATGGGAATCATTCCATCCAACAGTTATAAAATCTGCACATGCAAAAAATTTATTCATAAAAAGGGGACTGATTAGGTGGATGGGGAAATGACCCTCGAGGCCAAATTTTTATAGATTAGTCTAAAAACTTTAGTTATTTATCAAACCGACACTAAAAAATAAAACACAGTTGGAATGCAAAAGACTGAGAGGGCAGGTAAAGAGTGGCCGGTAATGCGACAACCAAAAGGGTTTCAGACCATCCTTATCTGACCGGCCACTCATAATAACAAGTCAACGCTCGAATAGAATAGCCATGACCAAGACTTATGGTAAAACCCAAAAACCTAAAAGAAAACCTATTAGAGCCAAGGACATAGTAAAAGAAAACTCATGGGAGGAAAATTAAAACCTCCACCAGGAGATATGGCCATAGATGAGGTCGTGGTGGTGGTCGTGGAGCTGGCCACTATAACTCATTGCCTCAGATTTCCCATGAATCTGATTAGGAGGAACACAAGGGTTCCCAGAATAATTCTAAAGGCGGGGGCTTGAGTTTGGAGCAGCCGAGACTTGGAGGTGAGCAGTTGCGACAGTTGTTGGAAGAGGTTCTTGGCTGGTTGGGTTCTAGGCAGGAGGAGCAGCGGGTGGTCAGAGAGAGAGATCACCGAGGAGGAATGAAATACTGGTAGATCGGCATGTTGTGGTCATAGGTCATATGAGAGACCTTCTCAAAGCATGTCCTCCCATATTTGATGGTTTTGGGGGAGGATTGGAGGTAGAAACTTGGATTATTGATCTAAATCGATGCTTTCTATGCATCCCTATGGCAGCAATACTGGGGCAAGGTGCATCATCATGCACCTCAAAGGATTTGCATCCACATGGTGGTGATTGGAAGAGCAGAAACTACATCTTGACATCAATTTAGTGACTTGGGAATTTTTTTTGGAGAGGTTCAGAGCCTGTTTCTTATATGATCATTGGAGACAACACCATGTAGATGAATTTCATGAGTTGAGATAGCTGGCAATGTCCGTTGATCAAAACGAGTGTTGTTTCTATGAGCTTAAGTAGTACATCGAGATTGGTAATGATGAGGCTATGCTAGTGCAACATTTTTTTAGGGGCCTGAATGCCTGAATCAGTGGTGGAGTTTGAGTCTTTGAGCCGAAGACTATGGAGGTAGCTCTTGAGAAGGCTCGTCTTGTGGAGGAAAATTTGACCATGGAATTAGGAGGCCACATAGGAGTTTAGATTGGCAGTGCACTTGTTTCTGGTTTTGGTTCTTGAGGTGGGTAGTCTAAGGCTACAGGCCCTTATAGGGGTGAAGCCGTTCCCACTAAGGGTGGACAACAACAGCAAAAATAGTTCCAGTCAAAGCATAAGACTTCTCAATCTCAGTAGGGTGGAAGACCTCAGTCTAGGAAGAACTGTAACTGGTAGAGAGTGCAATGTGACCGTTATGAGTAGCTAACATAGAGTACACAATCTGCACCTAGCTGTGGAAGCTACCGGTAGTCTAATGCTTTGTTGGGTGTTAGAGGTTTTGGTCATGGTTCAGGTTGTTTCAATTGCGGTTAGAAGGGACATATTGCCAGACAGTGTCCACAAAGGAGCACTATAGGGTTCAGTCAAAGGTCGGCCGTGTTAGAGCTGATGGTGGGAGATGCTGGCCAACACTCACATTAGTCAAAAAACAAACAAGGAATACAATGCATAAAGACAATGTCATAACATGGCGATGCTCATCCAATAACATGTTGGGTACTACTCATGACTACTAAGGTACTAGGTACTAGAGTGTAGATCAGATGGACTGTCATTATGCGTGCTCGAAGGGATGGTGCCACATGGAATCAAGTGCACCTCTCATATAGATTAGGAGACTCAATCATGCCTGAATCAATGCTCCGTAGAAGAATAACTCGAATCCCCGCAAAGAGATAGGCCTTCTTGAGTGCATCCTTAGCCTTTACAAGTGCTCAAGCCCATGCACGAGGACTCATTATCTTATTAGTGTTTTACCCTATTTTTTTAATTTAGTTATCACTTGTTTACTATAACTCTGTTACTAGTTCCCTTCGATGCCATTTGTGGGCCCCAAGCCCATAGAGAGCCACTCCATAAGACCACTCTAATTACCTAGACCTAATCTCATCTTGTTTAACCAAATGAGGTATACAAAACTAAATTAAAAAAATTCAAGTAAAAACCACTATTTAAATATTCAAATCAGCCAAGCAAGAACAAATTCCATCTTTTAATAATATTAAAAAAATCCATATTTCATCATTAAAGTTCATTAAAACTACTCCACTTCTACAATAAGAGATTCATCTTCATGTTGCTACCTACAAGCTTCCTATAGTAGTATGACAAGGCACTAAAACAATGCACAAGCATATAATGACAACACTTAATAAATAAAAATGTTGATGATAGGGTTCTGACAGCATAAACATGCTCAAAATAAAAAGTGCCCAGATCTGAAATTTGATCATAACCCAGTTCGTAATTTGGTGTTTCTAGTTGAATACCATTTTTAAAATTAAGTTTAAGACATGTGTTTTTAAGTTGGTAAGAAAATGCTTTGTTTTACCCCAAATTACAAATGAATTTTACCAGGTTGAAAAGAGGAAATCAAAACCAAATTGGAGATAAAAAAGTGCAATTAAAAAACTTCCAAACTGATTTCAAACACTAGCAATACAGATTTCTCAAGAAATTCAAGAATAAAAAAAGAAGAGATTATATGGGGCGATAGGGTAAATTGGTAGGGCATATTTTTCCAAAAAATCAAAGTGTCAAGAATTAAATTCTGACTTTGACCTAGTTGAGATATGGGTGTTTCTACATGGAATCTACCTCTGGTTTTCATTTGTGATAGGTGGTTAAGGTGTTGGATTAAAAAAAAATTGTTTTACAAGGCTAGCACAAATTTTGACCAAAAATGAAAGTGTCTAGAATTCATTTTTGAATCCAACCTAGTTGAGATTTTACTGTTTCCAGTTGAATTTCATATTCAATTTCAAGTTATGATAGTATTTTTAGGGATGGGTTAAAAAAAAAAAAATTGCCCCCAAATTAACAATTGGAAAATGCAAATTATGAGAGCCATTTTAAGCTAAATCTTCCATTGACCGAGTTTAGATTGTGTTGTTTCAAGCTGAATTCCATGGTTGGATTTGAGTTTGAAATGGGAGATTTGAATAGGTTTAGAAAAGTATTTGTTTTTCCCCAATATAAATGCAATGACCAAACTGAAAAGAAATCTCAAAACCAATATGCCATTGCAACACCCAAAGCAACCAAGACTCCCAACACATTTAAACACACACATACATTTCTAACTCAAGAGTTTAAGGAATACACAGAAGAATACCTTTAATTATGCCCAGATTTTAAATGAAGAATGCTTTGTTTGCAAGACACGACTAGATTCCAAAATAGAGAAGCAAGACTACAATGCTATGCTGAACACCCCAATCCACTACCCACAAAAATCCCTCTGATATAACTAGATCTTACTACCAAGCTTCCATTCCCAACTTTGAGGTTTTTCTCTCTCAAACCAATCAGATTTTTTTTAGTTTTCTTTCTTTTTCTAGAATAGTTCAAAAAAAATATAAATGAAAAAGTACCCATTTTCTTTTTAACTAAACTCCTCAAAAAAAAAAAATGACATTTAAAATAGAACTTTAAATCAATACAATATCAAAACTCATTTCCATTTTCATAAACTCTCAAAACAATATATGAAATAAAACATTTAATAAAATAAAATATTAAAGCTCTCCACCACCTCTATAATTCTGCTACCTACTCCAAGAACGATGAAAAAGATGATCTGTAGAAAATGGAGTACCAGGACTCTACCCACTTTGTTAAGATTGAGCAGACCTATGCTTCTGTTGTTGAGTGGATCTAGAAGGTGTAGACTATGATCTAGATGGTCCAGCTCCTTGAGACTTTGTACCTTGAGAAACTGATCTTAAAGGAGGTGCACTACCAATCTGAACACCTTCTTGACCACCAAAGCCTCTAGCTAAACTCTCCTCTATCAACCTCACCTTCTCCACAGTGATCTCTAAGGTCTTTGACTAAAAAACATGAACACCACCACTAATATGAGCATTCAATCCCCTGATGAAATGTTGCACTAACATCAACTCTTTGTAAAAAATTCTAGCATACTGCTTAAGCTCAAAGAAGTGGTTCTCATACTGATCTATCATTATATTCAACTGACGAAGCTCATGGAACTCATCAACACGTCTCTGGTAATATTAGTTTGAAAGAAATCATTCACAAAACATGTCTAATAATAGTCCCCAAGAAATGAAAGAAATGTCTAGGGGAAGCTTCTGCTCCTCTACTCTCCACCTTGTAGATGCAAAACCTCTGAGACGCATAATGGCACATCGAGCTCTAGTATTGCTACTATAAGGATGCATAAAAAATCATCAATCGAGATTGATCAACCAAGTCTTTGCCTCAGTACTTGTACCAAAACCATCAAAAGTAGGGGGATGAGCTCTAAGGATAACCCTCATGTGACCTACAACAATACTCTCTCCATCCACCCTATCCCTCACAACATCAACTCTCGAATGACCCAAACTATGGGAACACTCATGATAAAATCTAGCATCCTGACCATCCTGATGAGCAGGGTGTGACTCTTCTTCATGAGGAACCTCCTAATTAGGTCCTAATCAGTCCATAATCTGTTGTAAAAGAGATAAAATATGAGCACCCCCGAGCCCTTCGACTTGGTTCTCAACATGCTATTCCTCTTGATGCTCACCTTGACTACCCTGATTGACATTACATCGGGTTCTATAATGAGTAACAATGGATCTACCTCTAACTCTACCACTAGCTCTACCCCTAGGAGGCATGCTAAAGGAAACAAAGAACACATCATAATAGATCATCATAAGGGCGATCTATACACCATACTAAGGCATGAAAGCATATCAAGAAGAATATAGAAAATAATATAACAAGCTCACACCACACACACAAAACACAACATAAAATAGAAGGATCAAGTACACCAGAGCTCCCAGAGTGTGAACATGGGATTTCATACTAGATGTAACATCCTGCTATGAAACCCCGAAGGGTAAGAGCCAAAAAAAGACAAGATAATTTTTTTTGAACATGAACTGATAACATACACATAATATAGTTTTTGATTCAATATATCAATGACATTATATTAGATGTTCTGGTTGAGTTGATGGTACGTGGTTTTCATTGATGTCAACACTATTAGCATTGGTATCTTGAAGGTTGTATATGTCGAGGATATTGAGAAAATTATAATAAATATGTTGAAGGTTGTCTATGAAGCTGTGAAGTTCAACGTGTTGGAAATTTCAGTATGTTCATATTCAAAAGTTGTGGATTAAAGGGTTTTTTGTTGAGCCTATCTAGTTTATCTACCAAAATTTTCAGAGGTGTGCATCAAGTTTTGAGCAAGTTGTGATTTTTTGTGTTCCTACATTTATTATGCTACTATAGTTGGTGTTTCTGGAAGAAGAGAATGTCACTCTGGTAATTTGAGTTGTTGCATATGCTCCTATGATGTTCGTTGATGTTTCTCGATCATGCTCTTTCTTTTTTGCATGTCTGCGTTGATTGGTGTGCTCGTGATCAAATATTTTTCCTTTGCATGTTTAGGTTTTCATGTTCTTGGCTGACATGGTGATTACAGTGTGTTGTGGATCCTTGTGGATTAATTTTTGAATTTTTGGCACGTTCGAGGATGTTGTTTTATGTCTTCATTTTGTGACCGACTTCAGTTGATGTGCATTGAGATTTCTTCATGAATTGGGCCGACAGTTTGCATTCATTTATCATTTTTTTTTTGGCTGAAAATTTTATTGATGTAATTCAATGTGGTGGATATAGAAGAGTGATTGTATTCTTCATTTGAGATGTATGTGTGTGTAATGTGAAGTATGCAAGTGCTATGTGTGAATAAAGATCAGATCATTCAATTTAAGAGCAGAGTGTGAAGAAGATTGAGTGAAGTGTGAAGAAGTGTTTCTATGCTTAACCAGAACTGTAATCATGCTTTTGAAGAAGCTAATTTCTTAGTTCAAATCGTTCAGATGCTTTTAATATGAATATTTATGTAAGACAGTGTGTCTTGCTTGAGCAGTGAGCTCTAGGTAGTGTATCTAAATGCATGTGCATTCTCATTATTCATCTCTATAATTTTAACAAGGTATAATATTGTGGACTGACATCCACCATGGTTTTTCCCCTAACAGGGTTTCCACGTATAAAATCTTGGTGTTCTTTGTGTTTCTGATGTGGTGATTGTTCATGCTTAATTTTATTTCATCATATTTGAGAATAAGTTGAGTAAGGTTTAATAAGTTTGAATAATCCGTGACAACTGATTCACCCCCCCTCTCAGTTGTCTATCCTTGTTTTACCAGCAATTGGTATCGGAGCAGGTTCCTCTAAAGAAGTTTAATACCTTGAGGTGATCTGAGATGGAATCATACAAGAAGGATAGTCCTAGATTTGATGGAACAAACTACTCTCTGTGGAAGGCTAGAATGGAGTGTCATTTGAAGTGCATTGTTGAACCCTTCTGGAAGATTACAAAGAACATATTTTTTATTCCTCAAAATGGTCCCTCTACTCTTGATGAGATCAAAGACACTGAAAAAAATATCAGGGCTATAGAAGAATTGTTGAGTGCTTTGATAGATTCAGAGATGACAAATGTGATGGATCTAAAAATAGGATGTGAGATCTTGAAGAAGATAGAAACATTGTATGAAGGAGATGCACAAGTAAAAGTTGCTAAGCTACAAAGTCTGAAAGGAAAGTGGGAAAACTTGAAAATGGGGGAAGATGAAAACATTATTTTTTTCATGCAAAAAGTAAATGAACTAGTGATGGGTATTAGATGTGCCAGTGGAATCTTGGATGAACAAGAGATTGTAGCTAAAGTGCTCACATTATTGCCTACTTCTTACAAATCAAAATCTCATGCTATTGAAGAGCTCAGGATAGTAACAAATGTGACAAGAGATATGTTGATTATTAAGCTTGCTTGCTTTAGGTTGAGTGAATTTGGTGACTCTATCCCTAAGACATAATCTACATTTAAAGCTATTGTATCTGAAAGAAAGAAAGAAAGATATGATCCAGGAGAAAGTTCTAGAAATACATTCAATGATGAAGATGAGATGAAACAAATTCAAGATGAAGAAAGAGAGGTAGAAGAGCTGGAAGCACTGATTATGAAAACAGAAGCCAGAGGATAAGGTAAGTAAAAAGGAAATTTTCCTATTAAATGTTTCTCTTGCAATAAGATAGGTCATTTTGCATCAAGATTTCCTGAAAGAGTTCCTAGGTTCAAACCAAACAAGCCTAGATTTCAAAAGAAATGATATTATGCTGAAGGTGTTACTGATGAAGAATCTGATAAAGAAAATGGAAATGAAGATGGATGGGTATTCATTGCTATCAAGGAAAATGGTTTGATGTCCACTAAATTTGCTAATAATAAGAATGTTGAGAAAGCTCTTGCATCCATAATTAAAGAAAAGGATGAGTGGGTGATTGACAGCGGATGCTCACATCATATGGCTGGTGACAAAAGAAAGTTTGTAAGCTTGGAGAAGTACGATGGTGGTGTTAAAAGATTTGGAGATAACAATGCTAGTGTGATTTGTGGCAGAGGCACTATTTCTCTTGGTGGTAAACATAATACTTATGATGTCCTTTATGTAGAAGGCTTGAAGCATAATCTATTGAGTGTTGGATAGATGGTTGACAAAGGATACAATCTTCAATTCAAAGATGGAAAGTGTAGGATACTAGGATGTTTTGGAAATGTAATTTCTTTAGGTACAAAGAAAAGAGGTATTATTTTTCATCTAAGTGTTGCTAGTGAAATTTGTTTAATTGCTCAAGTTGATGGAAGTCAGTTATGGCATAGAAGGTTGTGTCATGTGAATTTTGATAACATTGTCAAGATAAGCTCCACTCAAGCAATAAGAGATCTTCCTAAGCTAGTGAAGCCTACTAACACAATATGCAAGGAATGCCAGATGGGAAAGCAGACTAGAGTTTCTTTTTGGAGCAAACAACATCATTCTAATGAAGTACTGGAGTTGGTGCATACTGATCTATGTGGTCCCTCCAGAATCAGAAGTCTACAAGGAGAAAGGTAATTTATGTTTCTTATTGATGATTACTCTAGGATGATATGGGTTGCTTTCTTGAGAGAAAAACATGAAGCATTAGAGAATTTCAAAAGTTTCAAAGTTATGGTTGAGAATGAGACAGGTTTGAAGATTAAGTGTTTAAGGTCGAACAGAGGTGGTGAGTTCACTTCCAGGGATTTTTATTCCTTCTATGAAGATCATGGAATCAAAAGACAGTTATGTGCTCCCCGGACTCCTCAACAGAACAAAGTTGTAGAGAGAAAGAACATAACAATTCTAGATGCTGCTAGAACTATGATGTTGGAAGGTAATGTACCTCATATCTATTGGAGAGAAGTTGTAAACATGGTTGTGTATACTCTTATCTGGGTAAATGTCAATGGTAATTTTTCTAAGATTCCTTTGAAGCTATGGTTTGGTTATAAGCCTACTATTAAATATTTCAAAATTTTGGAAGTAGATGTTACATGAAGAGAGATGAAGATATAAGAAATTTTGATGCTAGGAGTTATGAAGGAATATTTTTAGGTTATTCTACTAAAAGAAAGGCATATCAGTGCTATAATAGAAGATTGAGGAAAATGGTTGAAAGTGCAAATGTCAGAGTTGATGAAGACACTGCTAGATCATCTAGATACTATGGATTTGATTTAGATGATCAACTTGATAGTACTGATAAAAGAAAAAATGCTCAGACACATAATCAAGTCCAAATTGTTTTGATGAATCAAGAGAATCAAGGAGAAGATATTGGAAGTGCAAAAGAGAGAAAGAAGAACCAGATGTTTGAGAGAATCCTAAGGTTTTGATGTATGTAAAGATAAATCATTGTGAAGATCAGATTATAGGAGATAAGAACAAAGGTGTGCAGACTAAAAGAAGAATTGCAGAAGAGTATTGTCTGATTTCCAAGACTAAGCCCAACAATGAAGCATGTAAATATGAACATTGGATGGAAGCAATGAAGGAAGAACTGATGCAAATAGAGAAAAATGATACATGGATTCTTGTTCCTAGACCTCAGGACAAAAATGTGATTGGAACTAAATGGGTCTTTTGGAATAAGCTAAATGAACAAGGTGAAGTGATCAGAAATAAAGAAATATTGGTATGTAAAGGGTACTCACAGATGAAAGGTATTGATTTTGAAGAAACCTTTTCCCCTGTTGCTAGAATTGAAGCTGTAAGATTATTTCTTGCTTATGCTGATTTTAAGAACTACAAAGTCTATCAAATGGATGTAAAATCAGCATTTCTGAATGGTGAGCTAGAAGAAGAAGTATATGTTGAGCAACTGGATGGATTTCAACTGAAAAATAAGGGAGATATGGTTTTCCAATTGAAGAAAGAATTGTATGGACTCAAGCAAGCCCCTAGAGCTTGGTATGCCAGACTGGATGAATACTTGTTGAAGCTTGGATTTAATAAAGGTACTGCTGATAGTAATCTATATTTTAAGATGGATCATGATAAAGAATTGATTATTGAAGTCTTTTTTCATGACATCATTTTTATAAGTGATGATGATTTGTGTATGAAGTTTTCTAATGAAATGAAGAGTGAATTTGAAATATCTATGATCAGAGAGATGCAGTTCTTTTTGGGATTGCAAATCACTTAGTTAGATAATGGAATTCTTATATATCGGTCCAAATATGTAAGAGAGCTACTGAAAAAGCTTGGCATGGAAGACTCAAAGCCTGTTGGTACACCCATGGTAACTGGATGCAAGTTAACACATAATGATGATTCTCCTAAAGAAAATCAGACAAAATATAGGTCAATGATCGGTGGATTGATTTATTTGACTTAAACGAGACTTGACATCATGAATGTTGTATGTATGGTTGCTAGATATCAAGCTAATATGAAGGAATCCCATGACTGATGTAAAGATAATTTTCAGATGTACTTGAAAGGGACAGTTGATTTTGGTCTTTGGTATCCTAAAGATGATGATCTTACTTTAAGCTCCTTTAATGATGCAGATTGGGCAGGTAATGTGGATGATAGGAAAAGTACTAGTGGTGGTTCCTTCTTCTTGGGGAAGAAGTTGGTGTCTTGGTTAAGTAAAAATAAAATTTCCATTTCCTTATCTACTGCTGAGGCAAAATATATTGTTGTTGCAAACCATTGTACTCAAGTAATATGGATGAAGCAAATGCTGAGATATATCAAAACTGAGTATCATGAGCCTATTGCTATATTTTGTGATAATTCAAGTGCAATAAACATTTTTAAGAATTTGGTGTTGCATTCAAATACAAAGCATATATCTATCAAATATCACTTTTTGAGAGACAAAGTGAGTTACAAAGAAGTCATACTGGAGTATGTGTCTACTAAGGAACAGATTGCAAACATATTTACTAAGCCTTTTCCTAAATATACTTTTGAGTATCTCAAAGAGAAGTTAGGGGTGATTACCCCTCCTAATCAGAACTAAGATGCATAGTCTTTGCATCAGTGTGTTCATTCATAGTCATATCTTGATCTGGATTGATGTTGTGGTGGCTGCTACTCAGGAGGAGTAGTCAGATGATTCAAAGCATGTTTACCTTTTCCATTGATGTCAAAGGAGGAGAAAAGTAATGTGAAAAACTATGGAAGAGCTAAAAGTAAGGGGGAGAAGAACAGTATGAGATCAATGTGTAAAGGGGAGACTGTTGGAAGAAGAGTTAGTTGCATTGATGGCATATTTTTCACATCATGTGTTGCCATGAATTATAAAGGGGGAGATTGTTGGATGTTGTGGTTGATTTGTTGATATGTGGTTTTCATTGATGTCAACACTATTAGCATTGGTGTCTTGAAGGCTGTATATGTCGAGGATATTGAGAAAATTATAATAAATATGTTGAAGGTTGTTTATGAAGCTGTGAAGTTTAGTGTGTTAGAAAGTTTAATATGTTCATATTCAGAAGTTGCAGATCAAAGGGTTAGTTACTCAACCTATCTAGTTTATCTATTGGAAGTTTTAGAGGTGCGCATCAAGATTTGAGCAAGTTGTGAGTTTTTGTGTTCCTACAATTATTTTGTTAGTGCAACTGGTGTTTTTGGAAGAAGAGAATGCGACTCTGGTAATTTGAGTTGTTGTGTATGCTCTTGTGATGTTTTTTGATATTTCTATATTGTGCTCTATCTTTGTTGCACATCTGTGTTGATCGGTGTGTTTGTGATCAAAGATTTTTCATTTGCATGTTCGGGTTTTCATGTTCTTCGTCGACATGGTGATTGTAGTGTGTTGTGGATCCTTGTGGATTAATTTTTGAATGTTTGGCACATTTGAGGATTTTGTTTTAGGTCTTCAGTATGTTGTGACCAACTTCGGTTGGTGCAAATTAAGATTTTTTCATGAATTGGGCTGACAGTTTGTATTCAGTTATCATTTTATTTTTGGCCGACAAAATTGTTGATGTAATTCCATGTGGCAGATATATAAGAGTGATTGTCTTCTTCATGTGAGATGTATGTGTGTGTAATGCAAAGTATGCAAGTGCTATGTGTGAATAAAGATCAAATCATTTGATTATAGAGCAGAGTGTGAAGAAGGTTTTTTGTGCTTAACCGAAACTATAATTAGGCTTTTGAAGAAGCTAATTTCTTAGTTCAAATCCTTCAGATGGTTTTAATCTGAATATTTCTATAATATAGTGTCTTCTTTGAGCAGTGAGCTCTAGGCAGTGATCCTGAATGCATGTGCATTCTCATTATTCATCTATATACTTTTAACAGGGTATAATATTGTGGACTAACATCCACCATTGTTTTTCCCTAACAGGGTTTCCACGTATAAAATATTGGTGTTCTTTGTGTTTCTGATGTGCTGATTTTTTATACTTAATGTTCTTTGATCAGATCTGAGAATAAGTTGAGTAAGGTTTAATAAGTTTGAATAATCTGTGACAACTGATTCACCCCCCCGCTCTCAATTGTCTATCCTTATTTTTCCAACACATTCATAGCCAAGTATGGCCAAATGTACAACCCAAAGGATAGGACTATTTCACCCTCCAGTGAAACATTGCTAAAACTAAATTCATTTTAAACACACCCTTAAATATTCCTAATACCCATTTCCACTTTTTAACATAAATCAATAATGATCATAATAGTACAAGTGAGTCTGATAACAACACCAAAACACTGTAAGATAAATATAAAAAAACACATTTATTCTCATTAAATTAAATGATTACAAATTCTCTCCCAAGAGAGTACAATATACATAAAGGAATATACATGAGTACAATGGCATAGCCATGAATAAGATACATCAACTGATAAAATAAGTACAAGAGAGAACATCTCCAACTGGTGCTCCAATAACCTGTACACCAGTCCCCAATGGCGGTGGCAATGCCTCCCAACCATGTGGACTCATAAGAGACCACCCCACCATGCTTGGAGGTAGTTACAAGGCCATAATAGAAGTAAGAAGGTAAGGGTAATATATGGCCAACACTCACATCAGTCATGGAGCAAACATGAAATACAATGCATAAAGAATTGTCACAATATGGAGATGCAAATCCAATAACATGTTGGGTACTACTCACGAATACTAAGGTACTAGGTACTAGAGTGCAGATCGGATGCAATGTCATCATGCATTCTTGAAGGGATGACACCAAATGGAATCAAGTATACCTCTCATATAGACAAGGAGACTCAATCATGCTTGAATCAACACCCTATAGACGGATAAATCAACACCCCACAGATGGATAGGCCTTCTCGAGTGCATTCTTAGCCTTTACAAGTTCTCAAGGCCATGCACGAGAACTCATTACCTTATAAGTGTTTTACCCCATTGTTTCGATTTAATTATCACTTGTTTACTATAACTTTGCTACTAGTTCCCATGGAAGCCACTTGCGGGTCTTGGGCCCATAGGTAGCCACTCCATAAGACCACTCTAATTACTTAGAGCTAAGCTCATCCCATTTAACCAAATGAGGTATACAAAACAAAATTAAAATAATTAAAGTAAAAAAATTTGTTTAAATTTTTAAATCAGCCAAGTAAGAACAAATTCCATCTTTAACTAATAATTAAAACAATCCATATTTCATCATTAAAGTTCATTAAAACTACTCCACTGCTGAAATAAGAGATTCATCTTCTTGTTTTTCCCTATAGACTTCCTGTAGCAATATGACAGGGCACTAAAACAATGCACAAGCATATAATGACAACACTTAATAAATAACAATGTTGATGACAAGGTTCTGGCAGCATAAACATGCTCAAAATAAAAAAGTTCCCAGAACTGAAATTTAATCACAACCCAATTCGTAATTTGGCATTTCTAGTTGAATCTCACTTTTAAAATTAAGTTTTAGACATGGGTTTATAAGCTGGTAAGGAAATGCTCTATTTTGCCCCAAATTACAAATGAATTTTACCAGGCTGAAAAGATGAAACCAAAACCAAATTGGAGATAAAAAAAAAGTGAAATTAAACAACTCCAAACTGATTTCAAACACTAGCAATACATATTGCTCAAGAAATTTGAGAATAAAAAAATAGAAGAGGTTATATGGGGCGATAAGGTACATTGGTAGGGCATATTTTTTCCAAAAATCAAAGTTCCTAGAATTGAATTATGACTTCAACTTAGTTGAGATATGGGTATTTCTACATGGAATCCACCTTTAGTTTACATTTGTGACAGGTGGTTAAGGTGTTGGATTAAAAAATATATGTTTTTACCAAGCTGGCACAAATTTTGACCAAAAATGAAAGTGTCCACAATTCATTTTTTACTCCAACCAAGTTGAGATTTTAGTGTTTCTAGTTGAGTTTCATATTTAGTTTCAAGTTATTATAGGATTTTGAGGGTTGGGTTAAAAAAAAAAAAAATTCTCCCCAAATTATGAATTGGAAAATGCAAACTGTGAGCGCCACTTTAAACTAAATCTTCCATTGACCCAGTTTAGATTGTGATGTTTCAAGTTGAATTCCATAGTTGGATTTGAGTTTAAAATAGGAGATTTGAACAAGTTTAGAAAAGTCTCTATTTTTCCACAGTATAAATGCAATGACCAGACTGAAAAGAAATCTCAAAACCAATATGCCATGACAACACCCAGAGCATCCAAGACTCCCAACATATTTAAACACACACATACATTTCTAACTCAGAAATTCAAGGAATACACAAAAGACTACCTTTAATTCTACCCAAATTTGAAATGAAGAAATTCTTTGTTTGCAAGGCACGACTAGATTCCAAAATAGAGCAACAAGACAACAATGCTATGCTGAACACTCGGATCCACTACCCACAAAAATCCCTCCAATATAACTAGATCTTAATACCAAGCTTCCATTCCAACCGTGAGGTTTTTCTCTCTCAAACCAATCAGATGTTTTTTAGTTTTCTTTCTTTTTTCAGAATGGTTCAAAAAAAATATAAATGACAAAACTGCCCATTTTCTTTTTAACTAAACTCCTCGAAAAAAACAAATCACATTTAAAATAACACTTTAAATTAATACAATATCAAAACTTATTTCCATTTTTATAAACTCTGAAAACAATATATGAAATAAAACATTTAATTAAATAAACTATTAAAGCTCTCCAAATAAGTTAATTAATATAACTAAATATACAACATTCTCTATTACACAGAAAAATAATAATTTAAATCCTTAAATCACCATAAGACCAATAATGGACCACATTGAAATATAAAAGAGGAATCATTAAATCACCATAAAACCGATATTAACCTCATAACAAAGATACCTCAACAAGTAATACTGGAAAACTACATAAGACCGGAAGGCAATCTAGATGTTACTGCTAGGTAATCAGAGGTTAAACACACATCAAGGAAACATTGAACTAATAGGGTACAGTGGGTTAGGCTAGGGATCATTTAGCGTGTGACTATCTCCAGTAACCACCATTAGGGAATGAGAGTATGCTTAGGCCTGTGAATCTAGGTGGAGTTGATACCCAATACCTACATCACTCTGATCACACATCAAAGAGCATGTGCATATACATATATCATATAGCTGAAGAAATATCAATCATCAGGAAGAAGATCATGATATCGTAAGCCTCTCAGATACGAGTGTTAAAAAATCATTCCTTTCCTATCTATAATCATACAAAAGTAACAATAACAACATATAATCATGTAAGCATGAAATCAAGCATAAACAATAACCATGTCAACATCATAATAGCCTCAAAATTACACCTTACGAGTTCCAATACAAAATAATGATAGGATGAATAGTGCAAATACAAAATTTACTATTGTTAGAATTCATCAATGAAATACAAAAGAAAAATGCGAACATGGGGGTTGTCACATCCTACCCCCTTAGGACTAGGCTTACCCTTGGAAGCCTACAAAAAGAGATGGATAAAGGTCTCTCATTCTCACTGTATCTTTCCAAGATGCTGAGGACTCACCATTAGGATCCCATTGGACCCTTACCTACTCAATGTCCTAACCCTTGAGGGTCAACCTCCAATGCTGAAGGATGCATACAAGCTCCAAAGAAAGCTACCCATCCACCTTGACCTACAAAGCAGTCCAATCAAGAACATGGGTCACATCAGGAATATACTATCTAAGAACTAAAACATGGAAAACATCGTGAATGTGCGATAGACCCAGTGGCAACACAAGGCGATAGGCGACTAGAAAAATCCTCTCAAGGATCTCAAAAGGTCCAACAAAATGAGGGGCCAACTTCGAGCCTTTCCCATAACGGATGGGGCTCTTCCACAGATGAACTCTTAGAAACACACGGTCACCCACCAAGAAGTGGCGATCCAACCTACAGACATCGACATACTTCCTTTGCCGATCCTGAGCTATAGCCAACTACTCTCTAATCCACACTACCTGCTACTCCATATCCTGAGGCATCTCTAGACCCAAAATAACTCGATCCTCTAAGCGATCCCAACTCAACGGAGTCTGACACAGCCTACCACACAAGGCATGGAAGGGAGACATATCGAGAGAAATGTGGTACCCATTATATAAGAAAACTCAACCAGGTACAAGTAGTCCTCCCAACGATAGTACTGATCCATAATGTACATTTGACTCATATCCTCTTAAACCAGATTAACTCGCTTCATTTGTACGTCAGTCTCGAGATGGTATGCAGAACTGAAATTAAGCTGAGCTCCCAAAGCATGTTGAAGAGAAGTCGACAAAGCTAAAGTGAGCACCAGATCATGATAAAAAATGATCCTATGAGGAATACCATGCAAATACACAATATACTCCATAAAAACTCGAGGCACAGACACTATAGTGTATGAAGATCTCAACTTGTGAGAAGTGTGCAACCTTGGAAAACTTATCCACTGTAACCATAATAGAATCATGAAGATACGAAGAAATAGGTAGCCCCATTATGAAATCAAGAGATATCATATCCCACTTCCATCGAGGGATGGAATGAGGTTGCAACAGTCCTACTGGGTGCTGATGTTTTGCCTTCACCCGCTAACACTCAAGACATTGAGCCACAAAATCAGCAATATCTCATTGATAACCTGCCTAATGATATAACTGTCAAAGATTGGCATACATCTTCATGACACCCGATGAAATAAATAGGGTATACGATGGGCCTCTGACAAAATCAAGGAACAAAGATCACCAAAATCCAAAATAACAAAACTAAGATCTCATGTCTCCTCCTACTCAAGGCATTTGCAACAATATTCTCCTTACCTTGGATATAGCAAACCTCAAAGTCATACTCACAAAGGAGCTCCATCCAACGACACTGTCGAGCATTGAAATTTGGTTGAGTGAATATATACTACAAATTGTGATGATCACTATGTAACTCAAACTGATGTCCCAAGAGGAAATGTCTCCAATGCACAAGTGCATGGACAACATCCGCTAACTCCACATTTTGGGTGGGGTAGTTCATCTCATGATCCTTGACCTTACAAGACTCATATGTAATCATTGATCCCTCCTACATAAGAACTTCCCCCACACCCTCAAACAAAGCACCAGTGCACACTAAAAAATCTTCTATAGGATCTGGCACTACCAAGATAGGTGCACTAGTCAACTACTCCTTAAGAACTTGAAAATTTGGTTAACACTGATCTGACCACACAAACTTCCCCCCTTTCCTCTGAAGAGAAGTGAAGTGATGGGCTACTCGAGAGAAATCTCTCACAAATCGACAATAGTAACTCGCCAATCCCATGAAACTATGAACCTCAGCCAAATTAGTTGGTGTTGGCCAATCCAAAATGGTCTGAATCTTAGAAGCATCCACTAAGATACCCTCTCTTGAGATGATATGGCCCAAATATCTCACCTCAATCTAGAAGAACTCACACTTGGCCAAATTTTTGAGCAATTGATTATCTCACAAGCATTGCAACACTTGTCGCAAATGGCCTTTATGCTCCTCCATAGTCCTCAAATAAATCAAAATATCATCAAGGAACAAGAGAACAAACCATTCAAGATAGGTTTGAAACACCTCATTCATCAAACTCATGAAAAATGATGGAGCATTGGTCAACCCGAAAGGGACAACTGTGAACTCATAATTCCCATAACATGTAGGGAATGCCATCTGATGAATGTCTACCTCAAGAATGTGAAGCTGATGGTATCCTGACTTTTGATCTATCTTGGAGAACACCTTGGCTCCCCTCATCTAATCAAAAAAATCATCTATTTAAGGAAACATGTAATGATTCTTCACTGTGACTTTGTTCAACTGGCAATCATCAATGCACAAGCAAAGAGATCCATCCTTCTTCACAAAGATGCCATGTGCTTCTGAAGGGGATACACTAGGACAAATGAAACCATTCTCTAGTAACTCCTCTAACTACAGCCACAACTCACTCAAATATTGAGTAGTCATACAATACGTTGCCCGAGAGATAGGCTTCACTCTAGGGATGAGATCAAAATGGAAGTCTATGTCGTGCTTAGGTGGAAGACTTGGAATAACACTCGGAAATACATCCAAAAACTTCTCAAGAAGAGGATTGTCATCAAGAGATACCTCCTAAATCCCACCCTCAGCAAGATCACTAACTGAGATAGTGAACATCTAACAACCTTGCCGCAAGGAACGTTTCAACTGCATAGTCAAAATCACATGAAGAGAAATGGGTCTCTAGACCCTAACTAACTCAACACACTCTCCAACATCATCTACACACTGAACTAACTTACGTCGATAATCTATACTAGCTAGGTGGTTCTTCAACCAATCCATGCCTAAGAAAATATTGTAGGACCCCAAAGGCAACACATGAAGATCCACTATGTTAGTGAAGGTTCCCAAATCCAAAACACAACCACAAACAAGGGAGTCTACAACCACCTTGGCTCTAGTAGCTAACTCAACCTGCCAACCAACATCTTGCCTTGCCACCATGATTCCACAATGCTCTATGAGACAAGCTGAAATAAAAGAATTTGAATCTCTTGAATCAAACAAGATAGATGTGGTAATCCCACATAACACACCTAAATACTCAACCATGGTGCCTTGATGCTCAGCCTGACGGTTATCAACCACCTCAAAAACTCTATGTGATTTTCCAGCATCACCTACTATAGGCTTTGAAGTAGCCTGTCTCTGAATTCTTCCAGCAAATGATCTCTAAGGACTATGAACAACCATATGGCCATGCTTCCCACAAGAAAAACAACTACCTCTACCAAAACCTCGACTCGAAAATGGTGCATGCGACTTTCGGGATCCACCACCCCTAGAACTCTACTATGCACTCTGACAACTCTGCACTAGACCACTTTGTTGCCTACTCTAAGAATGATGACGTAGATGATCTCTAGAAAATGGAGTACCAGGACTCTTCCCACTCTGCTAAGATGGAGCAGACCTATGCCTCTATCGCTGACTAGATCTAGAATGTGTAGACTAAGATCTAGATGGTCCAGCTCCCAGCGACTGTGTACCCTAAGCAACTTATCCTAAAGTAGGGGTATGACCAATCTAAACACCTTCCTAACCACCAAAGAATCTATCCAAAATCTCCTCTATCAACCTTGCCTTCACCACAACAATCTCTAAGGTCTTCAAATCAAACACATGAACACCACCACTAATACAAGCATTTAAGCCCCTGATGAAATGTTGCACTAACATTGACTCGTCATAAAAAATGCTAGCATATTGCTTAATCTCAAATAAGTGGTACTCATACTGTTCTATCATCATAGTTAACTGAGGAAGCTCATGGAGCTCATTAACATGTCTCTATTGGTAGTATTCTAAAAGAAATCATGCACGAAACCTCTTTAAGAATAGTCCCCAAGAAACGAAAGCAATGTCTAGGTGAAGCTTTTGTTCCTCTATTCTCCACCATGGAGACACAAAACCTATGAGATGCATAATGGCACATCAAGCTCTTTTATTGCTACTATAAGGATGCATAGGAAAGCATGAATCAAGATTGATCAGCCAAGTCTCTACCTCGGTACCTATACCAAAACCATCAAAAGTAGGGGATGAGCTCTAAGGAGATCCCTCATGTGACCTATAGCAATACTAGCTCCATCCACCCTATCCCTCACAACATCAGCTCTCAAATGACCTGGACTACGGGAACACTCATCCTCAGCTCTAGCATCATGTCCATCCTGATGAGAAGGGTGCAACTCATCCTCACGAGATACCTCCTAATGAGGTCCTAATTGGTCCATAATTTGCTAGAAAATATCTAAAATCTGAGCACCCTCGAGCCCCTTGACTTGGTTCTCAACATGTTGTTCCTCCTAATGCTCACCTCGATTACCCTGCTCGGCATTACGTCAGGTGCTATGATGAGGAATAGTGGCTCTAACTCTGACTCTACCATTGGCTCTGCCCCTAGAAGGCATCCTAAAGGAAACAAAGAACACATCATAATAGATCATCACAAGGACGATCTATACACCATATTAAGGCATGAAAGCATAACAAAAAGACTATGGAAAACAATATAACAGGCTCATACCACACATGCAAAACACAACATAACATAGATAGCTCAAGTATGCCAGAGTTCCCAGTGTGTGAACATGGGCTCTGATACGAGATGTAACATCCCACTATCTAACCCTAAAGGGTAAGAGCCAAAAGAGGACAAGATATATTTTTTTTTAACATAAAGTGATAACATACACATAATAAAGTTTTTGATTCGATATATCAACAACATTCATGACCAAGTATGGTCAAATGTACAACCCAAAGGAGAGGACTATTTCACCCTCCAACGAAACATTGCTAAAACTACATTCATTTTAAACACCAATTCAAATGTTCCTAATACCCATTTCCACTTTTAAACATAAATCCATAATGATCATCAAAGTAAAAAATGAGTTTGATACCAACACCCAAAAACTATAAGCCAAATATAAAACAACACATTTTTTCTCATTAAATTATATGATTACATCGTCTCTCTCAAGAGAGTACAATATACATAAAGGAATATACATGAGTACAATGGCATAGCCATGAATAAGATACATCAGCTAATAAAATAAGTACAAGAGAGAACATCTCCAACTGGTACTCCAATAATCTGTACACCAGTCCCCAATAGCTGTGGCAATTCCTCCCAACCATGTGGACTCATAAGAGACCACCCCACCATGCTCGGAGGTAGTCACAAGGCTGAAACAAAAGTAATAAGGAAAGGATAATATATGGCCAACACTCACATCACTCACAGAGAAAACACAAAATACAATGTATAAAGCTAATGTCACAACATGGAGATGCTCATCCAATAACATGTCGAGTACTACTCACGACTACTAAGGTACTAGGTACTGGAGTGTAGATCACATGTAGTGTCATCATGCATCCTCGAAGGGATGGTGCCACATGGAATCAAGTACACCTCTCATACAGACAAGGAGACTCAATCATGCCCGAATCAACGCCCTATAGACGAATAATTTGATGCCCCACAGACAGATAGGCCTTCTCAAGTGCATCCTTAACCTTTACAAGTTCTCAAGGCCATGCATGAGGACTCATTATCTTATAAGTGTTTTACCCCATTGTTTTGATTTAGTTATCACTTGTTTACTATAACTCTGCTACTAGTTCCCCTGGTAGCCACTTGCAGGCCCCGGGCCCATAAAGAGCCACTCCATAAGACCACTCTAATTAGCTATACCTAATCTCATCTCGTTTAACCAAATGAGATATAGAAAACCAAATTAAAACAATTGAAGTAAAAACCGTTATTTAAATATTCAAATCAACCAAGTAAGAACAAATTCCATCTTTTAATAATAAGTAAAACAATCCATATTTCATCATTAAAGTTCATTAAAACTACTCCATTGCTGCAATAAGTGATTCATCTTCGTGTTGTTTCCTACAGGCTTCCTGTAGCAGTATGATAGGGTAGTAAAACAACACACAAGCATATAATGACATCATTTAATAAATAATAATGTTGATGGCGGGGTTCCGATAGCATAAACATGTTCAAATTAAAAAGTTCCCAGATCTGAAATTCGATCACAACCCAATTTTTAATTTGGTGTTTCTAGTTGAATACCACTTTTATAATTAAGTTTAAGACATGGGTTTTTCAGCTGGTAAAGAAATGCTCTATTTTGCCCCAAATTATAAATGAATTTAATGATGCTGAAAAGAGGAAACCAAAACCAAATTGGAGATAAAAAAAAAGTGCAATCAAACAAATTTTAAACTGATTTCAAACACTAGCAATACAAATCTCTCAATAAATTCGAGAATAAAAAAACAGGTTATATGGGGCGACAGGGTACATTGACAGGGCATATTTTTCTTTAAAAAAATTTGCCCAGAATTGAATTATGACTTCGACCCAGTTGAGGTATGGGTGTTTCTAAATGGAATCCACCTTTACTTTTCATTTTTGATTGGTTTATAAGGTGTTGGATTAAAAAAATATGTTTTAATAGGCTGGCACAAATTTTGACCAAAAATGAAAGTGTCTAGAATTCATTTTTGACTCCAACCAAGTTGAGATTTTAGTGTTTCTAGTTGAATTTAATATTTGGTTTCAAGTTATGATAGGATTTTGAGGGTTGGGCTAAAAAAATGTTTTTTTCCGCCAAATTAACAATTGAAAAATGCAGACTATGAGAGCCACTTTAAACTAAATCTACCATCGACCCAATTTAGATTGTGCTATTTCATGTTGAATTCCACAGTTGGATATGAGTTTAAAATAGGAGATTTGAATAGGTTTAGACAAGTCTTTGTTTTTACCCAATATAAATGCAATGACCAGACTAAAAAGAAATCTCAAAACCAATATGCCATGACAACACCCAGAGCAACCAAGGCTCCCAACACATTTAAACACACACATACATTTCTAACTCAAAAATTCAAGGAATACGCAGAAGAATACCTTTAATTCTACCCAAATTTAAAATGAATAAATGCTTTGTTTGCAAGGCACAACTAGATTCCAAAATAGAGAAGCAAGACAACAATGCTATGTTGAACACTCGGATCCACTTCCCACAAAAATCCCTCCAATATAACCAGATCTTACTACCAAGCTTCCATTCCAATTGTGAGGTTTTTCCCTCTCAAACCAATCAATTTTTTTTTAAGTTTTCTTTCTTTTTTTAGAATGGTTCAAAAAAATATATAAATGACAAAATTGCCCATTTTATTTTAAAGTAAACTCCTCAAAAAAAAAATCACATGTAAAATAACACTTTAAATCAATACAATATCAAAACTTATTTCTGTTTTTATAAACTTTGAAAACAATATATGAAATAAAACATTTAATTAAATAAACTATTAAATCTCTCCAAATCAATTAATTAAAATCACTAAATATACAACATTCTCTATTACACATAAAAATTTAAATTTAAATCCTTAAATCACCATAAGACCAATAATGAACCACATTGAAATCTAAAAGAGGAATCATTAAATCACCATAAAACTGATATTAACCTCATAACAAAAATACCTCAACAAGCAATACTGGAAAACTACATAAGACTAGAAGGAAATCCAGACGTTACTACTAGGTAACCAAAGTGTAAACACACATCACAAAAAAACTGCATTAATAGGGCACAGTGGGCTAGGATAGGGAATGTTTGGTTTGTGACTATCTCTAGTAACCACCATCGAGGAATGAGAGTATGCTCAGGCCTATGAATCTAGGTGGAGTCGATACCCACTACCTGCATGAATCCGATCACACATCAAAGTACATGTGCATATACATATATCATATAGACAAAGCAACATTAATCATCAGAAAGAGGGTCATGATAATCGTAAGCCTCTTGGCTATGAGTGTTAAAAAATCATCCCTTTCTTGTCCATAATCATACAAAAGTAACGATAACAACAAATACTCATGTAGGCATGAAATATAGCATAAAAAATAATCATGGACCAACAACATAAAAGTCTCAGAATTACACCTCACAGGTATGAATACAAAATAATGATAGGATGAATAGTGCAAATACAAAATGTATAGTTGTTAGATTCCATCAAGGAAATACAAAATCAAAATATGAACATGAGGCTTCTTACAGTATGAAGAAATCTTTGTTTCTAATAGGACACATTTGAAATCGTACATTTGTGCTATTTTGGAGAGCTTTTCCTCACCCCGTCCTATATTATTACCCTTGCCTACTTTTACCACTTGTTTACTTGCCTCATCTTTTCTTGTCTTAGCTTGCATCTGTTAGAAAAATATCCAAATTACTTGAAGGTGAGGAGAAGTGTGGAAAGGATGAAGAAATCTCCCATAAGATATTAAACATATGCAAATTATTGCAGATTCATGAGAAAATCAATCACATCCCTTCATAATTGCATGTAACATCACTTTGAAATCATATGTTAAAAAATTCCATCATGAGAAACATCAAATTAATCCTTATAAAACAATTCAAGGATTTGGAGGTGTTGTGAAGTTCGGGGATTTTAAACAGACTATAAATCATTGAAAGAAACCACCCTCAATTAACAATCTGCAAGGATTTTAAGCATTTTCGTGAAATTCAAAGGACTGGGAAATCTTTGAGAATAAGAAGATTCATGAAATTCAAAGAGAAAATAAATCTCTGAGGTCACTTAACTATTCTCCTTAAAACTTATCACTTCCAAGATTCATCTCGGGTTTTGGAAGGATTCGTGAAATATTGGAAATCATGAAATATTCCAAAGTAGGCCAATTTTTTAGAAGGATTGATTTTAGTAAGACTTGAGAAAATTATGGATTCCCTCATTAGCTTTAGATATTTCAAATAGTCCTAAAATAAGTGAAGAAGAACTTTCATTAATTCAACACAACAATGAGTGTTCAAGGAATTGGTATTCTCGCATATTCTTGTGGCTCTTGAAATTCTTTGGTGTGAGGACAATTCCATGAAAGACTTGTTTTAGCGATACCCACTCCTCATGATTTAGACAAACTTTCACAAAATAATGATGACCTTAGGAATTTTGAGGGAGCAAGAGATCTGCAAAGAATGCATTTTACCAGGTTTTTAACTCACTCCCTTTAACTCTTCAGGTATTCCAAACCTTCACGGATTCTAGATGCCTTTGAAATATTTCATTGAAAGTGTGAATCAGTGCTATTGAATTTTTAGTGAAGGCCAATATTAACCACCCCTTGGATACTTTGCAAACTTGGGCTTGTTTCATGGATTTCACAACATCATGAAATCAATGAGAGAAACCACTTTGTCCTGAAAGGGCTGGCTTAACCAGCACACTCTAAGCGTTGATCTCTTAGGTGGCTAGTGAGGGTTTGCTTACTCTATTATGTTCCTTTATCCCTTTAAGTTTCATTAAAAATTCATGATTATAGTCAGTGGCCAGTAGTTCCCACCCATGAGGAGAACGAAACTCAAACTCAAAAACTGCTCCCGCGCTTCTACAGAAATTTGGTGGATGGAGCCAATTGTATTGTTTCACGGTATGCAAGAAATAGGTCTCCAACTCTAGTTTACATTTTCCAATGTATTCACCGCCTGTGCCAAAATGGGAGCATTGGAGCAGGGTTTTAAGCATGCACAAAAGAATAAAGGATAGCGAATTGGGTGCTTTCAAAATGTGGAAGCATAGACATGGCTCGTGAGTTGTTTGACCGAATGCCCAAGAAATATGGTTTCATGGAATGCCATCATTGTAGGATATGCACATAAATGGATTTTTTGGAAAGGTTTTATAAATGTTCATTTCAAGCAAATGTGATTGGCAGGTGTGAATCCAGTCTCTGCTACCTTTACCAACATCCTCCCAGCTTGTTCCAAATGAGAGCTTTGGAGAAGCATATGGGCATCCATCAAATCATAAAGGATAGAGGAATTTTGTCAAATGTTGTATTTTCTACTGCTTTGGTAGACGTGTATGCAAAAAATGAAAGCATGGATAGGGCACATGAATTGTTCGATAAAATGACTCAAAAAAATGTGGCCTCATGGAATGCCACGATTGTAGGTTAGGCACAAAATGGTTTTGTTGAAAAGGCTTTAGAAGCCTTCAAGAAAATGAATTGGCAAGTGTGAAGCCAGTCTCTACAATCTTCCCCAGCATCCTCTTGGAATCGATAGTAATTTCAAAGAAGAAATAAAATCAAATTTGAATTATACACACAAGTATGTCTATACCCCTTTGACCTTATCATCTCCTCCTCCTACACTAGTAGGAAAATTACTAGCTATGTATGCAATAGATTATGTTTTTTAATTAAATCTATGTTATACTTGCCATAAAATTAGAAATGGGAGAGAAAGACATTTCCTTTGGGGAGTGAATGACATTATTGATATCAATACTATTGTATTGGCATTTTGAATTTTTTGTGTGAATAGATACTCTATGTTTACAAATATGTGTTAATTTTTTATTAAAATCTTTGTATTATATTTTAAAACTAGCAATAAGTAAATATGGATATTTTTTTGTTTTGGTTTTGGATTGTTTTTTCTTAAATAAATGTATCCAACAGATGTATTTCACAACTTAAAGGATCAAAAAGGGTAATTCATTTTCCTTACAAAATAATCTAAAAGAAAAATAAGAACCATGTTGGGTTTGTATCTAGCCTTTAAGATTTATTTTTCAAGTGGGAATATCATGAGAAGCTAAAGCATTCACCTATAGATATCTAATACAATCACTCAAAAATAATGATGAATTAAAAGACAAAACTCGAATTCTAGCAAAAGAGAGCATAAAAACTCTCTTTTATTATTTTATATTTATTCAAGTTCATATTGTGTGTTAACAACCAAATGATATCATAACTCTATTTCTTATAGGTGGAATATGTTATGAGATACCCATGGAGTTGTATAGTAGTCAGCTAGGAGGCATGGAACTCTATCCAAATATTTAGACAAGACAAAAATGCTTGGATGTTGTTGGAGAGAATCTATAAGTAAGCCCAACCAACCTTTTTAGAAATAGAAAGACAAATCAATTAAAGTATCAAATATTAATTGTTTTTATAACTTTATTTTAGGGTAAGTGAATGGAGAAAAAATATTTTATAACTAGCATTAGTGGATTTCAAGATCTTGTAGTCTCATTAGCAAAATGAACTCAAACAATTAACCAAGTAATGCAACTATATATAAACTCTTTGTGATGGTTAATATCAAATTTTATATTAATTTTGTATAAGAATTAACTCAACAATATTTTCTAGAATATTGGAAAGGAATTGAGTCAAAAGTACAATAAAATCATTCAATCTATCATTCATGACATACATCCTCATCAATTCAGCCTCAAAATAGTGAGTCAAGTTTAAAATCATTGAAAACTTATGATTATTTATTCTTTAAATTGAGCTATATATTTTTAGTGATTTAAATATTTAGATGGTGGGATGAGGTGATTGTGAAGAAATCAAGTTTATTTATACATTAATGTGGAATATTATTTTTGTTATACATGTAGATTATAGGAGTTTGAATTTATAGCAACAAGATTACACTGTCAAATTGGGTACATTTATTGTTGTTGTTGATGATATCTTTGATACTTATGGAACAACTGATGACCTCACACCCTTTAGGGAGGCTTTGATCAAGTAAGTTATTTATTGTAAATTTTATTACTATCATAACCTAATTTAAATTTTTTTATTTTTTTAAAATCATAATATTGTGCAACGTCTTATCTTTTTATTTTGATTTTTCTTGGTATATGAAGATATTTATTTTGACTTCAGTATGCAATTGGGCTTCATTTTTCCCTTAAAACATATATGGATATAGCTATTGAGGTAGAAAAGATACATGGTCCTTGTGTGCAACAATGGATAAGAGATTATTTAAGTTATGGGTTGTGATTTAGTACCAAGTTGATGTTTATAAATCTATACATTAAATTTATGTTTTTTATGATTTTTGTAAAAAATTATTTAATGTTATCAATTTTAAGTTTCATTTCATATCTCATATTGTAGTGGAGGATAAATTTTTTGATAGAATTATAAGATGCTAAATGGACCGCTAATGAATATCATCCAACTTTATGTAAATATTTAAACAAATCCTTGATATCGTCTAGTGTTCATGTGTCTACATTATTTCCCTTGATTTTAATTGATACCTATCTCCCAGATGATATTTGAAGAAAGTTAATAAGTTTGAAAGTAGTGTAGACTTGGTTTGTTAATTAACTAATGACTCCAAATACCTTTTAGGTATCTATCTACCACAGGGTGATCCCACAATACTAGTTTACAATTTTTGGCCAAACTGGAAACTGTATTGATTTTTTCTAACTAAATCTTCACTTTTAGGAACCTATAGCGGCTAAACCATGAGGAGTTTGAAGATGATGCAAACTAGTGATTTTTGAAAAAAATTCTATAGATTCTAAATATTTTTTTTTCAAAATTTTTGGAAGCAGATTGCACTTCTTTTTCCATCTCCTTCGAAAACTAGTTTTTTTTAGTAAACACCATTTTTAAGGAGTGACGCTCACCGTATACAATATAACTTTTTTTTCATGAATGATAAAATTCTTTTTTTTTTTGAATTTATATTTGTAACTACGATATCTAGTGCTTCCAATTGGTTTCATAGTGTTTTATTGAATATTTTTTTCTTAATCAAGTTTCAAAGTCAAACCAATTACAATTCAGACATAGGAGGACCGTATACAAAACATTTTTTGTATGTATCGAAATTCACTTTTTTTTTGTGTGTTGGATCAAGAACTTCAATATCTAGTGCACTAATATTTTTCAAAAAAAAAATGATAATCTGCTATTTTTCCACATGTGCAAAACAAAGAGCTTGATTTTTTAGTGAAAAACCTATGTTTAATCAAACTAAAAAAACAAATACATAATAAAACCGAAACATATTAAAATTATATTAATTGGATAGCTCATTCTGAGGACTACCATCATCCAGTTGGGTCTATGAAGTCTCCTCCATTTTCATCCTCAACTCGAGTGAACCCCCTGGAGATTCACTCGAACCAGGGTTTGAGCGAACCCCCTTTCCACAACCCTTTCCTTTCCTTTTTCTTTCCAAGAAATGTGGGGCGCAACATTTAATGGATTCGCTCAAAGGGGGGTTCTAAAGAACCCCCTTTAGGTTCACTCGAACCAGATGTTCATTCAAACTCCTAAAAACCATTTTTTTTTGCATGGGGGTATTTTTGCAACTTTTCCTTCCTCACTGGAATTGTAAACCAGTTTTGTGGGTTTACCTCACATTTCATAGTATAAATTTTGATTTATTAAAACTATGAATTCTATGTTTAATAAAATTTAATAACACATTTTTTCTTATTCTTGTTGTTAAAGCATGAGAATAACATGGATAAATTGCTCAATCGATAGAATGTTATGTAAGAGACAACCCTAGAACAACTAGGGAGGAGCCTCTAAATCATATGAGGATGCTTATTGAACTAAACGTAGAAGAATTGAACAAGGAGAATTTGTTTTATGATCATGATATACCAATTTCTTGTAAGAGGTTGTATTTTGTTTCCATGTATAGCTCTATGTCTTTTATTTGGAGGGATAGATGGATTCTCAATATCACATCAAGGTACTAAAAATGACATAATGAAAATTCTTATTGAAGCAATACCTCTCTAAGATGGAAGAGAGTACATTTTTTATTATTATTATTTGTTGTTCCTTTTTAAAAAATATTGCAAACCCAAATATAATGGATGAAAACTTCAAAACTAGAGTGTTAGGAAAATTTGAGTTTCGGGAAAATAAAGTATTACCCCATTTCATATAATCATATACATATACATGAAAATTAAGGTTTTTAAGAATATCTAATTTTATTATTGTATATAGATTTCAAGGTTATATTATATCAATTATTTTCATTGGATATCACATAAATGATATAATTGAGTAAAAAAACCATTTATGGATCTAGATTGTCCACTTGAATGATATTCATCATATCTAAAAGCCTTTATTGAGATGATACTAGAAAAAAATGATAATGAAATATGATAAATTCATTTACTAGAACTTGCAATGTTAAGAGGTGTAATGGTTGTCAATATGACACATTAATTATATAGATAGATATATATAATACAAAATTCTCCCTATTTTCACTAGAATATGAACTTCAGGGTTAAATGATAACTTTGAGCTAGGGAGAGAATATATGGAAATGAGGGTGAATAAAGGAACAATAATGATGATTAGATGATGAGTGTATGGAAAATGATGAATTTTTTTGGATGTTGTGGTTGTGTTGCTGATATGTGGTTGTCATTGATGTCAACACTATTAGCATTAATTTCTTTAAGACTATATATGTCGAGGATATTGAGAAAATTGTAATAAAATATGTTGCAAGTTTTCTGTGAAGTAGTGAAGATCAGTATCATGGAAATTTCAGCATGTTGATGGTGAGAAGTTGCAGATAAAGGGTTTTTTTCAGGTGTATCCATTTTATCCACTAAAATTTTCAGAGGTGTGCATGATGATTTGAGAAAGTTATGAGTTTATGTGTTTTGACAGTTATTTTGTTACTGTACTTGGTGTTCCTGGAAGAAGACAATGTTATTCTAGTAATCTGAGTTGTTGTGTATGCTCCTGTGGTGTTTGTGGATGTTTCTAGATTGTGCTATATCTATTTTGCATATTTGCATTGATCATTGTGCTCACGATTGATGAATTTCTCTTGTGTGTTCATATTTTTCATGTTCATGGCCGACAGGGTGTTTGAAGCGTGTTGTGGATCTTCGAGGAATAATTTTTAAAGGTTTTTTGTGTTCGAGGATATTATTTTGGGTCTTCACTATGTTGTGCATGACCTTGGTAGATTCACATTAATAATCTTTATTATTTTGGGTTGATAGTTTTTATTTATTTTATTGATTTGTTGAAGCCGACATGTAACGATGCAATTCCTTGTTGCAGATATATATAAGATAATGTTTCTTCATTTGAATGTGTGTGTGGGAGAGCAAGCAAGTGTGAGTACATGAATAATGTTCTAAATATTTCAAAGGTAGAGCAGAAGATTGAAGAAGAGTGAAGAAGTATTCATGTGCTTAACCGGAACTGTAATCAGGCATTAGCAAATGTTATTTTCTCAGTTCAAGATCTTTTAGATGGATTTAATCTAAATATTACTATAAGATAGTGATTCTTCCCTTTGGTAGTAAGCCTTTTTGTAATTGAGCAGTGAGCTCTAGGCACTGTGCCTAAATGCATGTGCATTCCCCATTTTTCCATACTTTTAATAGAGTATAAACTTGTGGATTAACCTCCACCGTGGTGTTTCCCCTAACAGGGTTTCCATGCAAAAATCTTGGTGTTATGTGTGTTTCTGATGTGTTTTTGATTTATGCTTTCATGGTTATTAATCAGATCTAAGAATAAGGGTTAACAAATTTAATAAGTTTTAAATTCTGTGACAATTGATTCACCCCACCCCTCTCAGTTGTGTGCCCTTGTGTTGCCAACAATTGGTATTTGAGTAGGTTCCTTGAAATAATTTTAACAACTTGAGGTGATCTGGGATGGCAACATATAAGAAGGATAGTATGAGATTCGATGGAACAAATTATTCTCCATAGAAGAAACGAATGGAGTATCATATGAGATGCATTGGTGAATCCTACTAAAGCATTACAAGTAATAAGTATGTTATCCCTCAAAATGGTCCTACTACTACTACTGAGATTAGGGATGCTGAATATAATATCATGGCTAAGGAAGCATTGTTGAGTGCTTTGACTAATTCTGAGATGATGAATTTTATGGATCTGAAGACTGCTTATGAGATCTAGAAAAAATTGGAAACTTTATATGAAGGTGATGCTAATGTGAAGAATGCTCAGCTACAAAGTCTGAAAGGGAAATATTAATTGTTGAGAATGGGTGATGATGAGAATATTACTACTTTCATGCAAAGAGTGAATGAACTTGTGTGTGGTATCAGATGTGTTGGTGGATAGTTGGATGAATAAGAGATTGTTGCTAAAGTCCTTATATCATTTCCTGATGCATACAAAATCAAAGCTACAACTATTGAAGAGCTCTAGACTGTGACAAATGTAACCAGAGATATGTTGATTGGTAAACTTACTGCTTTTGAGTTGAGTGAATTCGGTGATGCCTTTTCTAAGATAGAATATACATTCAAATCTACAACCACCTGAAGAGATAAGAAGAGATATGATCCAGGTGAAAGGTATTCAAGTATGAGGAAGAAATGAGACAGATTGAAGAAGAAGAGAGAGAACTGAATGAGCTTGAAGCACTTATTGTCAAAAGAGAAGCCAAAGGACAAGGTAAGTATAAAGGAAAGTTGCCTATTAAATTTTTTTCTTGCAATAAGATATGTCATTTTGCATCAAGTTGTCCAAAAATATTTCCTAAGTCAAGACCTAACAAGCCTAAATTTAAAATGAAGTTTTATTATGTTGTTGATGAAGGTGTGATAGATGATGAATCTAATTAAGGGAATGTAAGTGAAGATGAGTTTGTATTTATTGCTATCAAGGAAATTAATCTTGTGTCTGTTGAATCTACTAGTTGTAAAAATGTGGAGAAAGCCCTAGTTGCTCAAGTTGAAGAGAAGGATGAATGGGTAATTAATGGTGGATTCTCTCATCACATGACAGGTGATAAAAGCAAATTTGTGAGCCTGGAAAAGTATGATGGTGGTGTTGTAAGATTTGGTGATAACAATGGTGGTATAATCTGTGGTAGAGGATGTATTTCTTTTGATGGTAAGAATAATAATGATGATGTTCTTTATGTGGAAGGTTTGAAGCATAATATTTTAAGTGTCTGACAAATGGTTGATAAGGGATACAATCTTCAATTCAAGGATGGAAAGTGTAGAATATTGGGAAGTTCTGGAAATTTGATTGCTCCGGGTACAAAAAAAAAAGTAACATCTTTCACTTGAATGTTGCTAGTAAAATTTGTCTGATTGCTCAAGTTGATGAAAGTTGGTTGTGGCATAGAAGAATGTATCATGTAAAGTTTGAAAATATTATCAAGATAAGTTCTACTCAGGCAGTGAGAGATCTTCCTAAGTTGGTAAAACCCTCTAATGTCATATGCAAGGAATATCAGTTAGGAAAGCAATCTAGAATTTCATTTTGGAGCTAACAACATTGTTCAAATAAATTGTTGGAGCTTGTGCATACTGACTTGTGTGGTCCTACTAGAATTAAAATTTTACAAGGTTACAGGTATTTCATGCTGCTTATTGATGATTATTCTAGGATGATGTGGGTTACTTTCTTAAGGGAGAAATTTGAAGCTATAGAGAAGTTCAAGATTTTTAAGGCTATGGTTGAGACAAAGACAGGTCTGAAGATTAAGTGTCTGAGATCATAAAGAGGTGGTGAATTCACTTCCCATGAGTTTAATTATTTTTGTGAAGTGCATGGGATAAAGAGACAATTATCTGCACTATGGACCCCTCAACAAAATGTAGTTGTTGAAAGGAAGAACATGGCAGTTCAAGATGCTATTAGAACTATGATGTTGGAAGGAAATGTTCCTCATATCTATTGGAGAGAAGCTATGAGTACTGATGTTTATATCCTCAATCGGGTATAAATCAAAGGTGATATTGGTAAGACCAATTTTGATCTATGGTTTGGTCAGAATCCTACTGTTAGATATTTCAAAATCTTTGGGAGTAAATTCTATATCAGAAGAGACAAAGATATAGGAAAATTGATGCTATGAGTGATGAAGGAATCTTTCTTGGTTATTCTACTAAGAGTAAGTCCTACCAGTGCTACAATAAGATATTGAGGAAAATGGTTGAAAGCGCAAATGTTAAGGTTGATGAATACATTGCTAGACCATCTAGAACCTATGGATACAATTTTGATGATCATAATGATAGTAAAAACAAAGGTCAGACCTCAAATCAAGTTCAGATCATTCTGGTGAATCAAGAAGATCAAGAGGAAGGAGAAACTAGTGAAAGTGCAAAAGAGAGATCACAAGAGCCTAAAATTCAAGAACATCCTAAGACTCCAAGGTATGTGAGATTAAATCATTTAGAAAATCAAATTATAGGTGATAAGAACAAAGGTGTCCAAACTAGGAGAAGAATTGTAGAAGAATATTGTTTGATATCAAAGACTGAGCCAAGTAATGTAAATGAATCATGCAAATATGAACATTGGATTGAAGCAATGAAAGAAGAACTACAATAAATTGAGAAGAATAATACATGGATTCTTGTTCTTAGACCTAAGGACAAAAATGTAATTGGAACTAAATGGGTCTTTCAGAATAAACTGAATGAGCAAGGTGAAGTTATTTGAAACAAAGAAAGACTAGTCTATAAAGGATGTTCTCAGATGGAAGGAATTGAATTTGAAGAGACTGTTTCTTGCTTATGTTGCATACAAAAACTGCAAGGTTTATCAGATGGATGTCAAGTCAGCATTTCTAAATGGTGAATTGGAAGAAGAAGTGTACATTGAGCAACCTGATGGATTTCAATTGACTTATCAGGGAGATATGGTTTGTCAGATGAAGAAAGCATTGTATGGACTCAAGCAAGCCCTTAGAGCTTGGTATGCCAGATTGGACAAGTATTTGTTGAAGCTTGGATTTAACAAAGGTATTGTTGATATTAATCTATATTTCAAGATTGATGATGATAAAGATTTGATTGTGGAGGTCTTTTTTGATGATATCATTTTTGGAGGAGATGATGGTTTGTGCATGAAGTTTGCTGATGAGATGCATAATGAGTTTGAGATGTCAATGATTGGAGAGATGAAATTATTTTTGGGATTGCAAATTACTCAGTTAGATAGAGGGATCTTTATATCTCAGTCCAAGTATGTGAAAAAATTGCTAAAGAAATTTGGTATGGAAGATTCAAAGCAAGTCGGTACACCCATGGTGACCGGATGTAAGTTGACAATAGATGATGATTCTCCGAAGGAAAATCAGACTAGACACAGATCAATGATTGGTGGATTTCTTTATTTGACTCAAACTAGACTTGACATCATGAATGTTGTATGTATTGTTGCAAGATTTCAAGCCAATCCTAAGGAATCTCATGTGACTGTTGTGAAAAGAATTTTCAGATACTTGAAGGGAATAGTTGATTTTGGCCTATGGTATCCTAAAGATAATGATCTTACTTTGAGTGCCTTTACTGATGTTGATTGGGCAAGAGATGTGAATGACATGAAAATTACTAGTGGTGGTGCATTTTTCTTGGGAAAGAAGTTGATTTCATGGTTAAGTAAAAATAATAATGCCATTTATTTGGCTACTATAGAGGCAAAATACATTGTTGCTACTAACAATTGTACTCAAGTATTATGGATGAAGCAGATGTTGAAAGATATCAGAGCTATGTATGATGAGCCTATTGTTATATTCTCTGATAATTCAAGTGCATTTAACATCTCCAAGAATTTCGTGTTGCATTCAAAGACCAAGCATATATCTATCAAGTTTCACTTTTTAAGAGAGAAGGTGAGTGAAAAGGAAGTCAAATTGGAGTATGTGCCTACTAAGGAATAGATTGTAGACATCTTTACCAAGTCATTGCCTAAGGATAATTTTGAGTATCTCAGAGGGGAGTTAGGGGTGATTACCCCTCCTAATCAGAATTAAGATGCATTGTCTTGCATTAGTCTATGCATTTCATAGTCATATCTTGATTCAGATTGATGTTGTGGTGGTTGCTACTCAAGAGGAGTAGTTAGATGATTCATATATTTGGTTCAGAGCTTGTGTGTACCTTTTCCATTGATGTCAAAGGGGGACAAAAGCAATGTGAAAAATTGGTAATTATCTTAGTAGAAAAGAGTAAGAACCTAAGGGGTAGTAAGTGTTGAAGTTAGTTGCGTTGATGGTGCTTTTCACATCATGTGTTGCCATCAATACCAAAGGGGGAGATTGTTGTATTTTGTGGTTGTCATTGATGTCAATACTATTAGCATTAATGTCTTTAAGACTGTATATGTCGAGGATATTGAGAAAATTGTAATAAAATATGTTGCGGGTTGTCTGTGAAGTAGTGAAGATCAGTATGATAGAAAGTTCAACATGTTGATGGTGAGAAGTTGTGGATTAAAGGTTTTGTTTTCAGGTGTATCCATTTTATCCACCAAAAGTTTCAGAGGTGCACATGATGATTTGAGAAATATTTGAGTTTTTGTGTTTCGATAGTTATTATGTTACTATAGTTGGTGTTCCTAGAAGAAGATAATGTGATTCTGGTAATCTAATTTGTTGTGTATGCTCCTGTGGTACTTGTGGATTTTTCTAGATTATTCTCTATCTATGTTGCACGTCTGCATTGATCGTTTCGCTCGTGATCAATGATTTTCTCTTGCATGTTCATATTTTTCATGTTCATGGCCGACAGTGTGTTTGTAGCGTGTTGTGGATCTTGAGGAATAATTTTTGAAGGTGTTTTGTGTTTGAGGATATTATTTTGGGTCTTCACTATGTTGTGGATGACCTTGGTAGATTCTTGGGCTGATAGTTTGTATTTATTTTATTATTTTGTTGAAGCCAACATGTAATGATGTAATTCCTTGTTGCGTATATTTATAAGAGATTGTTTCTTCATTTGATTGTGTGTGTGGGAGAGCAAAAAAGTGTGAGTGCACAAATAATGTTCTAAAACTTTCAAAGGTAGAGAAAAAGAGTGAAGAAGTGTTCATGTGCTTAACCGGAACTGTAATCAGGCATTAGCAGATGCTATTTTATCAGTTCAAGATCTTTCAAATGAATTTAATCTGAATATTACTGTAAGACAGCGAGTCTTCCCTTGGGAAATAAGCCTTTTTATAATTGAGCAGTGAGCTCTAGGTAGTGTGCCTGAATGCATGTGCATTCCCCATTTTTCCATACTTTTAATAGATTATAAACTTGTGGATTAACCTCCACTCTGGTTTTTCCCCTAACAGGGTTTCCATGCAAAAATATCGGTGTTATGTGTGTTTCTGATGTGTTGTTGATTTATTCTTTCATGGTTATTAAACAAATCTGATAATAAGGGTTAACAAATCTAATAAGTTTGAAATTTTGTGACAACTAATTCATCCCCCCTCTTAGTTGTATGCCCTTGTGTTTCCAAAAAAAATATGAGTGGAATAGGTGTTAATACGAAACTATCCATGAAGCAAGCTTAAAATAAGAGCATGCCACATGTCTATATTGTAGTAAAATATGTACCCTTGCATTTTCACACTTTTATGGGCCCACCTTGATTTATTTATCCTTTTTTATGTCTTAATTGGTCATATTTTGTGTCCACAAACCCCATGAATTGCATCTTTTTTTGGCTAATCAAAACATCCTCCAATGCATAAATGATAATCTAATGATTCTCATCTATGTGTCCCTAATTTTGGGTCGAGACTAAAATGCCACCTAGGGCATCTTTGTCCCCCCGAGGTCTCAGGACCCTAATTTTGAGGCATCTTAATTGGGCCCCTTTTTGGTGTTTGTGCCCCAAGTTTCATGACTTGGGACTAAGACACCACCTAGGGAATCTTAGTTCTCCTTGAGTCATTTTTCAGGATTTCATTTCAAATTTTATTGGGATTTAGCCTCCTTTATTTAATGAATTCATATGTCAGCTTGGTGTGATGTAATTTCAGGATATTAAGCATAAATAAGTATAAATACAAGGTTCATTCATTCATTTTTATCCTAGCAACTTGAGTATTCATTCCTAAGACAAGTTTATGAGATCAAGAGCATTCAAGAGCAATTTATCAAGATTCAAGCATCATGTCAAAGATCTTGCATCATGTGTGTTGTTGTGCTAACATTTATGATGTAGGGTTTTGATTCAAGTTAGCAATTCAAGTCCATATCTTTGGTTTAAGATTCATATCCATTGCAGCCATTTCACACAAGTTTGTAGACTTTACAAGGGTTTGGTGAGTTGTAGCATTGCATGTTGTTCATTCACCATTTCCCTTCATTACTTTATTTCATTTCAAGGTTTAATTACCATCAAGGGGTTTGACCAAGGAAAACCCCCATTCACTAACAATCAAAAAGTTCTCCCCATCTTGCATATTTGTGTTTGTAGGTTTAGGTTGAGGTCTTGAAGGTCATTTGGAGTGAAAAGTTGTAAAATTTGTGAAGTTGCATTAAAAAGTTGTCATCTTCATGGAAACTCACCTACAAGCCAGATCCATAAGTTTTAGAGCTTGAGATTGGAAAGGAAGCAAGTGCAAACTTTGGAGCTCAGGATCACATTCGAAGTTTTTAGAAATTCAGAATGGGACTAATATGCCACCTTGAGTGTCTTAGTCCTCCCAGGAATATTTTTTAGAGATTCTTTCAGATCCGATTCCAGCATCCGAAGATTTTGTATTTGCCCCGAAAAATAGTGACGAGACTAATATGCCACCTTGGGAATCTTAGTCCTCCATAGCACATTTTGGTAGCTTCTTTACATTTTCAGAATCCTCACAACATCTCCAGAGTTCCTACATACACACATCATATCTCCCTATTTCACAATTTCATTATTTGCATACCTCATTTAGGTTGCATAACTAGGTTTTGTATGTTGAATGTTCATTTGTATTTTCCAAGAATTTACTTGGTGGTGAACCCCTTAAAGATGAAAGAACCCCCCCTTCCTGGGTTCTCCTCATTGTGAATTGAATCACCTTGTAAAGTTGTTAGTTAATCCAATTAGGGCTCCTAGGACATATTCGAATGATAATAGGAGAATAGTGGTGTTCTATGACCTAGGTTATAAAGCACCCATCTTCCCCTACTAATCAATGTAATTAAGGCATTCCCATCAAAGTGGGTACACAACTAAATGAGAAATACAATGAGTATTGCCAATATTTGAATAAATGTCCCAATAATAACACTCTATAATGATCATCTCCTTTTGACATAAATTAAAATTGTTAATGCCCTTGACTCATTCTAGATTTTTAGATATTCTTGTAATTATAGTCATACATGTGTACTATTATTTCTAATGGTGCATTGAAAATTCATAATATTTCCTTAATGCCTAGTGAATTGTGTTGATATTCATAAGTAATAAATGTGAGTTGTTATTCTAGTCAACTCGTACTAGTATTTTTCATGTTTCACCAAGAATTCTTAGATTCTTCTGCAAACCATGAATTTTGGTTACATCTACGTAAATGAAACTCAATATATTTATTTTTCCCAAGTCTACATCAATATTTCAAAATGATTTTAATTATACAAAATGTTATTTTAATCCAATTTATTAATAATTTTGATTGTTCGATCATATAAGGTGTAACACCTCGCCAAAGAACCCCAAAGAACAACACATCTAACTACAATAACAAGACAAATTTTTTTAAAGGTGCAGTAACATAGAATGTAAACCATATCTAACATAGCATAAATGTTACACTATGTCCTCCAAGGTTCCATGACATCATTACTAGCAACTCTAATACTAAGATCTAATCATGCCTCATGAATTAACTAACATTAAAAGTTCATTTTATATCCATTGCATTAGATAGATAAACACATACATTCCATATCATAACATCAGATAAGTAACCATCAAGATCATAAAAACTAATGATTACATTATTACATTGTTACAAGTTACATCAATTCTTCCCTAAATAGAATGAGAAGAATACATTAAGATTACGTTACATGATACAAAATATATACAGATTCAATACATAACATAGACAACTATCTCCTCAAACTAGTACAAGATTCAAAATCTGCTACATGAGGTACATCCTTCACGCACTTGAATAATAGCTAGGAAACCCAATGGAGGAAAAGGCACAATCCACTCAACCATGTGGAACCCTGAGGTCCACCCCTCGTGCTAGGAGATAACAATAAGGTCTCACTACATCAGGCAGTCACGAAGATAGAAGGCTAACCCAAAGTTACAAAACATGGCTCCAACATAAAAAAGTACATCATGACATCACATAATAGAGATACCACTTCCACAATGACATCACCTCTAGAGGCACACAAATAACAGAAGAAGAACAAGAACTAGGGAATGCTAGACTATAATAGGGAAGAGTGTCATCACATGGTCCTGACATGGGCTACCTAGGAAATCTCTCACGAGACCCTGATCCCCATCTATGGTTACACTGGCAACCTATCACTAGGTCCCAACCCCATAGGGTGACACATGCGGAACCAACATTCCTTTCGTGAGGACGAGGAAGTTGATCTTGCCAACCAGGCCTTCTCAACCTATCCTTAGCCTAAACGAGCAATACAGGCATGGGTGAGGCATCCAATTATCTTGTTTAATGTCAGATCTACCCAACCCCCTAATTTATTTTAGGTTATCACTAGATTAAAAACCCTCAATGAGTTACCTTGGACACCATTTTGGGTTTTGAACCCCATTGAAAGCCTCTCCCCCTACTTGCAGCTAGTAGACCCAAAACATCAAACCGGGTAAATCCCTCTTACACACCTAACCAATTCACAAGGAACATATACAAAATGAGGCATAGAAAATCTTGCCTACGAAACACAAGCATGATAATAAGTAAGAAGTGCAAGACTAAAGACCCTCATGTACACATATGAAATATATTATCAACCAACTCATACAAACAAGCATAAAACTAACATGCATAACTACTCCTTCCTAAATCTTTGGAAGCCAAATTTACAACTTGCACAAGACTCCCATTAAACCAATGATCCAACTCACTTAAATTTCACTTACATAATGCAAATTCAACTCACAATAAATCAATAAACCAAGTTATCAACATATATTAATAATAATAATCATTGTTTACGTAAATGTAAGAGAAACATTATTTTAAAGGATCATCATATTTATTTATTCAAATAATTTCCATCCATTTCTAAAATACAATTTAAAAGGAAGATTTTAATATTATCGAATTAATTAAACAAACACTCAATTTGAAAATAAAAATATACACATTTAATAACACCCATATATATATAATGTATATGATAAATATAAATATATATTGATATATACAATATATATATATATATAAATCTATACATATATATAATTATATATTTGCATATATATCTATATATATATAATTTTGTAATTCTATTTCAACAGACTGCTATTTATAGCTAAACAAATCATATTTATATAAAGAAAATAACCATTTAAAATTATCCACAACACACACACACACATATATATATGTATTTATGTATGTATGTTCAAAAATCAAAGTCAAATTCACATAAAGCTAAGGGAAACGAACTCTCTATGTTTTCATGGAGCTTACAAAGCAAGTTTCCAATCTAAAAAAAATATAGATCAAATTCCTTATTAGCTGAATCACCAACAACATAAAAACTGAATTTCTTCAAAACAATATAATCTAACAATTTACAAATGTTTGGTTGCTTTTGTAAGATCTCAAAATTATAAATGAAGCCTAGCCATTAAAGGTGCCACCCCCCCTATGATCTAAGTTCACTATAAATAAATACAACATAACCCAAGGAAAGGATGACATGAGGAGAGATAGGGTGCACATTAGAAACAAAGGCATGAAGAAAACGACCCCCATAAAGACCTCAGTGCATGGAAAGAAATGGTTGAGGCTGCACCAAAACTAAGCCTATTAAAAAGGCTTTAGAACCTTTCAATAAAATTTAATTTGGTAGGTGTAAAGCTGATTTCCTCAACCTTTCCATATGGTTGTGCAAGCATGGGAAAAGCATGCAAACTTTTTAAGAGATACAAGCCTTTTAAATAACGGAAAAAATTTAGGAGAAGATTATTGGTAATGCTAAATGAAACAATCAGAAAAATAGGCCTTTGCTAAATTAGTTTCAAACAAATGCAAATGACAGGCATAAGAAAATGATAAGAACAAAATTAGAATAATGGGAATCACATTTTCAAGCTACAACATGCAAGAATTTGTCTATATTAAACATAAATCAATTCTTAGGTAAAACAACATACAAACCAACCTAGATTCCAATGCTACATAAATGGAAGAATGGTGCCAAGATCAACTATTATGTTCACAATGATCCACTTCTTCAAAACATTTCAATAACGATCCATTTTTCTCAATTCAATATTTTCTTTTCAAAAACAATTCATAAAATGCAACTTATTCAACAAAAGAATTTCTCTCAACCAAGTTCCCTATTTGAAAACTAAAAATCCAAGATAAAACCCCCAAAATCTCCCCAAAAATGATAATTATTAACCAAGGAAAGCTTTTTATTTTTGAACACAAAAATTAGGTGAAAATATCATAAAATATCAAGTTTCAAAATGACAAGCAGTTTGAAGTCACGCATGCACTTCAAAAATACTTTTTCTATCTTTTTTAATTGTTTTAACTCATTATCCATTATCATCATCCAATTTAATATTTTATTTTTAATATTTTATTTCATATTAATATTTTCTCACATTTTAATTTATTAAATAATAAATATCTTTATATTTAATTATCGAAGTTACAATGGTTTAATTTAATAAATTAATTAACCAAGAACAACATATATATATATATATATATATTGATTTATCAAAATGGTTTATCTAATAATTTATTTAATTCGTCACTAAACAACAAAATTATAAACAAATTAATTTTAACACTAAATATCAATAATAAACACCTAAGCATAAACAAGGTCGAAAGTGAGAACAACTGACCACAACAACAAACAAACTAATGGGGTGACCGGCGGGATACTCATCCTCTTCGAGGATGATGGAAAGAGTAGGGGATGATATGCTATCTCCATTCAACATTTTCCATTGGGTTTAAGGCATGCTCAGACCTGTCAATTTAGGCGGAGTCAATGCCTGGTACTTGCAACCTATGACAAACGAAACAGTCGAACATATATATATAATCATACAGTTAGACACATCGTGAAAGTAAATCATAAAGTAGTAGGGTACTCACGAATGAGTAATGAGATACTGTCCCTTTCACCAAGACACCTCAAACAAATAGTTACATAATAAACAACATAGACCAATCACTAGATAATCACATAGTAACCATAATCATAAAACATATCAAATAGTAACCGCATCAATATATCACAGTCAGTTGCTTAACGAACAAGATAGAGCAATCAATTACATAATGATCAAATATGAGAAATCACCAAATAATAGCATCATAACCATAATCAGATAAACACATAAATCTCAGAATACATTAATCCAAATCATCTAATATGTCCATAAAGTTGTCATAACCTATGCATAACTCAAGTAAATAATAGTATCACCAAAGTATCACCAAATTTCATCATAGCAGTAGGTCTAACATCAACAAAGTATGATCAACTAACATCGAATAATGAATCCACCATCAAGCAAGATGTCATAATATTAGTCCTAACAAAACAATCCTTAGTCTAATGGAGAACATCATGAGGGCACTACATAAGGTTTCTTCTAATGTCTTAATATTTGTAAAATTATTGAGTTCTCCATTTGAACAAGGTTATTGGAAGGTTTGAGGACATTAAGATTATGAAAGATGGAAGCAACCTTTTCAATCATAACTTCTATTATATGTAATGTGTATTGCTTTCCTAAGGGTTGTTCTAATTTCAACTAACATACAACTAGTACAATCGTGAATATTTATGATGGTTAAAATTTTAAGGCATATGATATATTAGGCTTATGTACCTTTTATATTGATAGCATAGATTTATTGATGTCATGGTACATGAAATATTTGATGAGTTGGTTAGTACTTGGCAAGGGTATAATTTCCTTGATCAAATTATTGTACTACTCAAATTTTTAGAAGTGAAACATCTTTCAATAGTTGAAAGCATCATAGAAAACTTTGTTACACATTTTTTACTAAATAAAAAGTATATTCAAATGTATTACAAATGATACACACAAATGTGAAACATTTAACAAATGTTCAATAAACATACTTTAAATATTATTTATTTATAAATTTAAATGAAAGAATAATATTTGGATGTACAATCTCATGGCTTATAGAAAGGCATGCACACGTGTCTTTACAAAAAAAATGTAAAGAAAATGTGTTTACAAGTCTTGACAACCACAATTAAAATATTATTAGGATTATCCTTTTCATGATTGTTTAATGTTAGAGAGTATAGAATGTTATATACCATGAAATATTTGGTTGAACATGCAGCCACCCAATACAATAGAGACCAAATATTAGAGATTAAATTTATTTTATCAAAGGATGTAAGTATATAGTGAGAATGAGTTAAGAATACAAAGAGAACTCCTTGATTATATAAACTGAGGCACGACATAAGATTACATAACATTATGATATGTGTATCAAGATTCCATCTCACAAAGAGTTATAGTTTCATCTATCTAATTTGATTACAACAAGTGTCTTTTGATGGCCATGATAAACTCCTCAACTTTAGTCACATAATAGACCAATTAGGGCATATTTTTTTAGCCATGGATGTATTGTTTGGTTACAATTGGATACAATTGCTTCTAAATATTAGCATAAAATAGCTTTTAGTACTCCTTGGGGTGTCTTTTGCTATTATGTCATGTCATTTAGGTTGAAAATCATTGGGGCTACCTAGCAAAGAGATATGATAGTAATATTACATGAAATACTACATGAAATCATGGAATATTATTTAGATGTCAGCTTGAGTAAATAAAAAGAAGGTATGAACACCTACATGTTCTCCAAAGAAACTTTCGATAGCTACAAGAATATAAGCTATGCCTCAAATCGAAGAAATGATCCTTTGGGTCCACATTAGGTAATATATTAGGCTTCATTCTATCTTATCCCGCTAAAGTTGTAATGATCATTGAAATCTCTCCATTGAGAAATCTTAACAAAATCCATCGCCTTCGAGGAATATTTAGGATATCCATAGGTGCATTACATAAGTAGCCAATAAATGTTAGCCATTTTCCTATCCCCTAAATAAAAGTACTAGCTCTCATTAGGATGAGTTTTGTTAGAAGGCCTTTGGTCAAATCAAATAATACCTTTTTATCCCACCTTTGTTAATGAGCCCATGAAAAACAAGTCAAATTATTATTTTTCGTCTCCACTATGTACACTAGTCACCTTTGGAGCACTTCTACCACATCGTGATGAATAGGGACATAAATGAGTAGTCTACTATCAGAATATTTGGAAAAATTTACATAATTTTTTGATTAATTTTGGAGCTTCCTACAATGCTTTGCCATATTCCATTTGTCAAATGTTAGGAAAGGCTCCCAAACCAGCCAATAAAGTGGTGGTGCAACTCAAAAAAATTGAGGTTAAAGTCATCGATGAATTAAAAATGTGAATATAAAATTAGCATCAAACCCTCACATCTAGGAGTATAGAGATATACATGTTGACATCCCAAAGATGTACATTATTACTAAGCAGAGAATAGACCAAATGTTTGAGGGGATGGTTCTCTACAAATTTTACTTAAATATGGATACTATGGAGAGGTTTGAATAATCAAATATAAATAGATTTTGATCCAAAACTAAAGCATATGATAATTGAGAATAATGCACCAAATGAAGTAGCCAAGTCACCAAAATGGATTTCGATGTATACAAGAGAAATGGTATCATGATGATTTCCCTTATAACTAAGTAAGATACATGATAAGATAGTCCTATAAAAGGGATGGAAGAATTTTAATCCATAGATCAAGAATATCAAGAATTATTTCATAGGGTATATGCTAACATGACTAATATAGGAGAACATGTGGATGTCTTAGTCCTCTTACTCCCAAGGTGGTGCTAGATTCACAATCAAATTCATTTTGAGTTTTCCTACCCTGCTTGCCAAGACATAATGAATAGAGTTAAATTGGTGTAATCTAAAGAACAAGAAGAGGTTGTAAATTGGGATTTTTATCCCAAAGTATAATATAATCACATAAAATAATATTGAAAGCCCTAACCAAAGGTCATTTGAAACCATCCCAAGATCACCCTCATAAATAATCAGATACATTCCTAGAATGCAAAAGGTGCATGAATATACCTTACCCAAAAATGAAGAACCTAATCAGTTGGAGCATAATACAATGAATTATCCAAGTATACCCACTTGACACAAAGAACCCAATTGCAAAGAAGATTCAAAATTTAAAAACATAGAGAAAAAACTGATGTGGAAACTAAGGTTTGATAGTTCAAAATTCAAACAAGGGAGTGGTGTTGAGATTAAATTAGTTATTCCTCAAGGTACTTTTCGTGATGAGACCAACACTAGAAAATATCTTCATCATAGAACATGTCATTGGTTTTAGAGAGCTAGTAGAGACAACAAGGGATTCCATAATGTGATTCCTTCTTTTGGGGATTGATTAGATATTAAAAGCATCAAAATATTCAATCAAGTTTGATACCTAGTTTTTGTATGCTATCAACCTTTTATCATGGTGGACATATTGGCTTTTGATTTTTCTTATTATCAACTGAGCGTCTCCTTCCACAAATAGGTATATTACCTTCTTTCGATGTGCCAATAGTAATCAACGCTTCATATTCACTCATATTATTCATATACTAATAAAATATTGATCACATTCAAACCACTACATAGTTATGAAAAATCATGCTTGGACATTGTCTTCACCTCACAAAATCTCTAACGATGCATGCTTAACCACGAGATTCAACTTATTTCCCAAATCAACCCACTCAAGTATCTTATAGAAAGGACTTACCAACAAGATGCATGGCTAAACAAGCCATGATGCTTAGTGATTTTGGAATTGAGTATGTGGAGTGTAAAGCAATCAAAGACTATTATAATTAATTAGCTAGTCAAAGCATGATTAATCAACACTCATCCATTGATCCTAGACTTTCCTAATGATCCTACATTGAATCTTGACAATTCTCCACCTAGAATCTCTACCTTTTTTGTAGCCTCCCCTAGTCCATTATTTTCCACTTCCTCCACCCTTCATTCCTTCTATCCCATAGAATACTTCTATTCCCTTGACTTAACTATCTTCCCCACCCGATGACTAACCTAGACCCAAATATAGAGTGTCATGCCATTCATGTTTACCTTCCTATAATCCTAAGATCCTCCCATTGTCCTAGCTCCCTCTACTCTATTAGCTTTATTACTTACCCATACTTATTCTCCCTCTACCATTTCCCTTGTCAAGTCTGATCCTTTTTCTACCATTCCTCCTACACTTGATACTTCTACCATTTTTCCACCCATTGTAGTGAGAACTTACTATTCCCTCTCTAATAGAAACCCTAATCATATCTAAATCCTCTAGCCCATTACTATCCCCTACTACCTCTATTTATTCACAAGCCCTAGTTTTCCCCTAGATGACCCTCACTTGTGTTGAGATGTACTACGACCTCTTCTAATAGAAGAATTGTATCCTTTGAATTTTCAATATTTATCCCACCTTATACTATTCTTGTTATCATAGTTATCACATCCACTCTTCTTAACATAGTTTTTGAGGATGCCTTCCTACATTGCATGGGTTCACTCTATCATGAACATAGAAAATGGAGAAAAAATGAGAGGAGAGAGGGTATGTGCAGGATCATCATGGAAAAAACAAGCCCTTAAGTGGCAATGAAAATTCAAAAAAATTAGAGTTAGGCAAGTTGATGTAAAAATTTGAATAAGTTATCTATATCATTTCAAAAATATGTAAGAATAGAATCTGTGGAAAATTGAATGTAGTTTCTAAACTACTAGGTTTTTTTTTCTAAAAAAAAAGTCTATTTGGTGAAAAATTGAAATTTCAATGTAGTAGTACTTAAATTTCAGGGAAAAACTAAAAAGTAGGTTTCTGTCTGACCACTCTAACCATAATAAAATGATAATATTTTTTATAAGATTTTAGATATAAGTAGAGGACTCATGTTCAGATGTGATGCATATTTTTTTGTATTTTTTTCTGAGTAAATAATTAATTATGATTTTTTTATTACAACCTTAAAAAAATATAAAAACTCATATGTCTGACCACCTTAACTTGGTCAAAACTTCACTAAATTCATTTTGTTTATCCTATAGTATGCGAAGCATAGAATGTGATGCATGTTTTGGATTCAAAAAATGTGATACAGTTTTGAAAGCTATAGATGTTTTTCAATCAGGACTTTAGTCATAATTCTAATAGAAAATGAATAATAATTATTTATTAGATTCAAAGTAAAGTATAATTTATATTGGTGGAAATCTGAAAAGCTCCTTTACAAACCCTTTTCGTTCCATAAATTTTGGGTAAAAAAAAAGTAGTCAGCCACATGGCGAAGTCTAGAAAAGCAAGGTAAGTTGTTAAACATGTTTTTCGTGTTGACTTCTTAGGATTGGTAGGTACAAACCAAATTCCAAAGCAAGCCCGAGCCTAATCCCTAGGCATTAATCTTTTTGTCAACATATCAGATATCAGATTCAAATCAGATATCCGATTTGAATCCGATATCTGATATGTTTTAGATATGAGTTTAAAAAAGGTTATACAATTTATAATATATGATTTAAAAAATGCAATAAAGTTTATAATTTAATATATAATATAAAATATAGTTTATAATGTAATATATAATATACAATTTATGATAATCAGTACCGAATTATGTATTTAATATATAATATATTATATTATTATGTATAATATTTAAATATATATATTACTAATATATAAAATATTTAAATATTATCTATTTCCCTCTCTCTCTCTCCCAAGTCTCTCACTCAATCATTCCTATCTCTCTCCTCTCTCTCTCTCTCCATATCCCTCTCTCCCTCTCCCTCTCCCCCTCTCCATCTCTCCCTCAACCCTAAACCCCCTCTCTCTCCCTCTCTCCCTCTCTCCCTCCCACTCTCCCTCCCAATCTCCCTCTCTCTTTCCCAATCTCCCTCTCCTTCTCTCACTCTCC